>PNEQ01013566.1:105144-132366 GCA_003012365.1 Medauroidea extradentata | reverse complement strand
ATAAAAGCCAAATCAGGCACATGCAAAGTTTGGAGAAATTATGAAAAATAATTCCTAAAGGCCCTGTCACACTGCCCAATATTTCCATCCAATCGCCTCCAACATGTTGGGTCAAATAAAGTTGGACGTAAGTGACGTCATAAAAACGTCACTGCAGTGGCCATGTTTATTGGGAGAGGTTTGAATACTTCAGTTTCCATAAAATATTTGCGAATTGGACGGGTTAGAAATTATGTTGGATGGTTTGTAATCCCAGCCAATCAGAATCGTGCATCACGAAAACAGAAACACTGTGCTTATTACCGACATTAATATGAAAATGACAGTGGCGAACACATGGGAGAGGAAAGTTTTAGGGTAAAGACAAATCAATCCATTGTAAATTAAATTAATCGAAGAGTTGGATATTTACCTTAAAAATATACTATTATTTGAAATGTAGACTTACTGAGTCCGTGCAATTTTGATTATATGACATAAATCTACAAATTAAAAATATAAAATATTATTATTTGAAATATTGCAGTAAAATGACGCTTATTGTTCTTTTGTGAAGTTTTCCTGCTAATCAAATTATTTTGCATTGTTTAATTTACATACTGAATGCTCTAAAATTGAAATAATGTGCACCAAACCTTTACATTTATTATAACATAACCAAATATATACGTTACGAGCTCCAACAAAATTTGACAGTGCGACATATCTTCAAACATATTTGATAGTAACCGGCCAACTTTACTTGACGGAAAAATGTTTTGACTACATTTCATCCAATACTCGTCTTCCAACTTTATCGTAAAATATAGTTGGAGACAAAAATTTGACAGTGTGACAGGGCCATATGTTATACTATGCTAAAATATAAAAATGGCCACCATTGCGTAAAATATGAACACAGGATGAGAGAAATACACAAACGTTAGACGGCTTTATTTGAAGTATATGTGAACCAAGTTTGGTACAGTTCTGAAAAATATGGAATACTATGCTAAAATGTAAAAATGGCCGCTGTTTTTTTAAATATGTACACAGAACGAAGGAAATACAAAAAAGTCAAGCCAGCTTTGTATGCAGTATATGCGTATCAAGTTTGATAAAATTCTGAAAAGTTATTTCATAGATATGTAATATTATGCTAAAATTATGGAATAGCCACCATAAAAAAAAGATAAATGAAATACACAAAAGTCAAGTCAGCTTTGTGTGTAGTATATGTGTACCTAGTTTGGTGAAATTCTGACAATTATTTCCTAACATATGAAATACTTTGTTAAAAATATAAAAATGGCCGCCATTTCGAAAATATGCAAACATAATGAACTAAATACATAACCATCAACTCAACTTTGTATGTAGTATATGTGTACTAAGTTTGGTGAAAGTCTGGTAAATATTTCCTAAGATATGTGATACTATGCTAGTAATATAAAAATTACCACAATTTAAAAAAAAAATATGAACACATGATAAGCGAATTTCACAATTTTCAACTCGGCTTTGTGTGTAGTATATGTGCGCCATGTTTGGTGAAGTTCTGGAAAATATTTTATAAGATATGTGCTACTATGCTAAACATATAAAAATGGCCACGATTTTAAAAACATGAACACAGGCAAAGCGATATGAACTAAAGTAAAGTCAACTTTTTATGATGTGTACGACGTTTGTTGAAATTCTTAAAAAAATATTTAGTAAGATATGTGGTACTATGCTAAAAATATAAAATGGCTGCTATTTTGAAAATATGCACACAGGATGAACGAAATATACACTATTAAAGCCAGCTTTGTATATAGTAGGCTATATGTGTACTAAGTTTGGTGAAATTCTGAAAAATATTTCCTAAAATATGTGATACTATGCTAAAAATATGAAATGGCCGCCATTTTGAAAATATGCAATCAGGATGAACGAAATACACAAAAGTAAAGTCAACTTTGTATGTAGTGTATGTGTACCATGTTTGGTGAAATTCTAAGTTATGGTTCCTTAGATATCTACCATTATCAAAAAATGTCGAATTGGCCGTCATTTTGTAAATATGAGCATGGCTTAAACGAAATATAAAAAAAGTCATGTCAGGTTACAAAGACCTTTATGTGTACAAAGTTTTATTAAATTCGGTCTGTTGGTTCAAAAGATTTTAGGGGAGGACACACATACACACAAACAGTAAGGTGATCTCATAAGGCTACTTTTTCCTTCGGAAAGTAGGCTAGTAAAAATAATCATACACAGATAAAAAAAATACAGTAATATGATGTCAGTTATTAAATGCACGAGAAATATACACGTCAATTATTACACCTCACGCAACAACTACCAGGCTCGCATGTGTATAAACACGTACACAATCACACATACGTTAACATTAACAATTAACTGCATAGTTTGTGTGATATTGGAATCATAGGTGACAATAATGTGTTTTGTGACCTTTAGTTTAAAAGTTCCTTATATCTGGCAGTAATTTATATCAGTCACACTAAAGCTAATACTACGAAAAAATTTGAATATAACTGAGTCTTATGGATGGGTGTACATAGCTGTACATATTTATTTGAGCTAATAAATAATCCATGGCTATCGCTTAATGGAACCAGTCGGTTGCTCATATAGTCAGGACCGGATTTATTTAAAATGTTATAAACATGCTAAGCGATTAAACTGACACATTTCGCCAAGTTGTAACCATTTAAGTTTATCGTAAGAAGATGCTCGCGGTTCTTAAAATTAAATAATGTTCGCAAGCGCGTGTTTTGTATTCGCCGTGATTTTTTGCCAATTTTTCAGTTAAATGTGTATATATCCCATTTGGGAAAGATAAGTGACTGGACGAAGGAAACGTTTGAATGTGTAAGGAGAAAGTTTCTACGCCTACGAATGGTATGCAATGCAGAGAATGATTTCATACATAGCTAGTAACACTATTTGACTAGGAGAGGTTATTATTCAAAATAACACCCAAGACTTTCACATATTTACTAGAGTGTATAGGAACGCCAGCCAAGCACATATTTGGAAGCAAAGCATAATTAACTCAACTTAGTACAATTCACAAGTCGATTAAGATACACTGAGAATTCGTAAAATTCACATTCAAAACATTACAGGCTGACAATTGCTGAATAGTCTCGAGATCAGAGTTTATGTCATCAATCGCAGTGATCAAAATATTCGAAAGGACTGAGAGATGTATCTGCAAATCATCCATATAATAGTTTTAAGGTGTGCACACGGATTAATATGCAAGCTGTCTTCCTTTTTTGTATCCCGAGATTGATTACAATGTTTGAATGTTCCTGGAAGGCCCTAGCGGATGTAACTCAGAACCGTCACTGGACTTGCCAGGCAGCTCCTCGCTTGGGTTTCCTCTCCCAGGACATCCTTGTTTATAGTATGAGTGCCTTCATGTCTGCTGCATTTTATGTATCAAGTCGCCTGATGACTGCGGTGTGTTGAAACTCAGCTTATTGTAGCCTCGGACTGTGCTGCCCCTTAGTGTCACAGCTTCTTCATGTTGTTGACAGGGTCTTCTGAATGAAAGATGCAAAACTAACAGAGTATGCCACTGACACTTAAGCTCTTAATAATACCCTTCCCAGTTCTATCAAGCATTTTGTACTCGATATTTTCGTTCATAAGCTGGAGAACTGGAATTTCCTCAACGATACCTACAGCTGATATTAAGTAACTTATACGCAGGGCTGGATTTACCACTATATGGGAAAAAATTAAAAATTAAGAAAAAAATTATAATAATTAGGCTATAGCAAACAAAACCAAGTTATGCCACTGCAACGTACTAACATTTCCCTCCCTGTCCATAAACCACACAATACTCTATGCTGTGCTGAATTCCAAATTTAAAATAAATAGCATCATCCACTGTTACAATACAAAAAAATCACATCAAAATTCACATTATTTAACAAAGAACAACATAATTTGCATCACGACCCCGTTACAAGAGAATACAACCCATCAACAAACTACCTAAACGAGCCAGAGAATGCAATGACATCAACATTAAAAAATATATATATATCTCTATTTAATTAGAAAAGCATTTTATTCTGTCGAAAAATATTTACAAAGTTAAACAGATGTCTAAAATCAAAACTGACCCTCCAGCTCCAATTCAAATTAGGCAGTTATGTATTATATTTTTTTGTACGTTTACTATTACTTGTATTATTTCCCTGTATGTTTTACTATGTCAAACACTTGTTTACATTACATGCATAAGAATGAATACTTGTATGTTTTCTTTGTATATATGAATAAGTATTTCCTTAGTTTAAGTGACTGGTAGAACAAATTCATATTTTAAAATAGAAACATATTATATTCATATATTATTTCTGTAATTCTCCAAAGTGCAATCCATGTTTGTATTGCAAATGTAAATACTTGTAGTTGTGTCTCGTATACGTATGCATGTTGCATTTGTACTATAAAAAAGTGTTTTTTTGTCTATGTATGTATGTATGTATGTATGTATGTATGTATGCTTGATAAATCCTCCTCACTGTGAAGTGAGAAACTGGATGCTACATAAATATAATAAAAAAATAAATGCCTTGAGCATTACCAGAGCGAGAAAGTTAAGTCGACCCAGACGCTCGTGTTTGTGAGCCAGCTCTTGTAACCCCTCTGGTGAGCGGCAGGCGAACTACATCCGTATATCACTTGTCGAGAACGCCAACAGAGTGCAGGCTAAGTAAAAATAGGTATTCGCTCAAGAAACAGGCCCTCGTAACTAGACTGAGGAAAACAATCTTTTAACAGAAGTTTACCAAAGTTTCTCTTTTTTGACAGACAACATATCAACAAAAAGAGCTGTTACAACGAAATGATATTGAAACAACCGTGTCACCCCCGCTATTCTTATGGAAAAAAATTTTTTAAACGTCAACTTGGCTCTCGTTTATTGTTTACTCCTTGAGATTTGGCTATAATTTTTGTGGTGGGTAAAAAAAAATACCGACGGGTTTCGGATGGAGAAGTAACATGTTCCAGTAATGTGTTATTTTTGGAACGGGATACTGAAAACTGTTCATCGAAACTACTTGGAACTAACACTAGTTTCGCACACTCAGTTACAAATATTTGTTATAAAACTATGTTAATTTTCTTAAAACGTAGAGTTGTTTCGAATGTGCTTGGTTTTATTTATACTGTATATTTGAAAGTTAAGTATAAATACAACTGTAACCGTATCAGTTTATTCAAGTTCGTAGTTGCTGAGCTGTAGCTTACAAACGTTATAAATTGCTATTTTCTTGTCAGAATACGAAACTATGTAATACGCAGTATTATAAACACACGTAATTAAAATTTCAATTAAGGTTGACAACAATAACAAAAAAAAATTACAATTGTTACTTGCAACTGGGCAGCCATCCGGTGGCAAACTATAATCTCTTTACATAAATGGCTTGTTTTTTATTTTTTTTTTATTTTCACTCATTTTATAAACGTTATTAACACATAAATATGTATTGTTAAACTACCACTGATTTCTACGAAAACAACTGAGAGCACAGAGTTTTTTAAAATTGTAACCGCTACGCATGTGCATAAAGGAACAACAAATGCGGCGTTGCAGCGCGTAACGCGTATTTTTTTTTACGCGAAACCACTTATACAGTATATTCACAAAAGAAACCACAAACTCCGGCAGGTTATTTCTTGTGAAAAATAAAGCAGGAAATATGTATGACACTTTGTACGTAATCGTGATTTTAAAGGAGTAATTTGCATTTGAAAATCAAATTTTAAAACTTTGATTTCCCCATAAACCGAACCATGATCGACGTAAACTGACAAAACTCACGATATTACTTCAAGACAATAAGATCGACAAACCAACAGTAAACGCTGGTTGAAACCTTGCGAAAATAAAAGGGGTGGCCTCCCTTAAATTGCTGGCAACTTTTTTTATCGTCAGGATAATCCAACATTTAAGAGTCCCATAATGATGTGCGAAACGTCACTGATTTCCTTAACGCAACATTACCCGACTGTAGGATTAGGTGTGGTGAACGAGTGAAGAGATTTGGTCAGCGCTGGTGGGGGTGACATGAGGTGAGTATGGAGCGGCGCCGGAATGAATGGGAAGGGGAAACGGGAGATCCCCGAAAAAACCCGCCGACCAGCGGCATCGTCCGGCACGATTACCACATGCGGGGACCGACCCCGCCGAGAATCGAACCCGGATCGCCTTGGTGGGAGGCGAGAGGTCTGACCCCTCGACCACCGTGGCCCCATTATAGGCGTGGTGTCCTAACACCGAGACCACAGAGATTTTCTGATGTTACCCTCCTCGACCTTATTATTTTGAGATTTGTTATATCAACTCGTGTGTCTGATGTCAGGCACTGATTCCGTGAATGCAGTTGCTTCTGTTTCTGAACAAATGTTCAAGGAAACTTTGCAAGAAATTGAATATCACCGTGAAGTTCGTGCAACACACATGTAAAAGTAGTTTAGTATAGCTTAGCTGGCTTCCGTAGTGTAGTCGTTTAGGCAACAGTCTACGGTGCGAGAGGTCCTAGTTTCGAGTCCCAGGAGTTGTCCCTTCACATAACTTCACCCTAATCAGCTCTTAGACCTCGTTATTAAATGACCGTAAAACCTTCTCATTTCACGTAGCGTGGCTTTAAAATAACTTCAAGTTTCATTAACTGGTCGTACAAAACTAACATTGCCATCACTTTTAATTTTCGGTTATTAAATTTCCTAATAAAGGAAATACTTTATGGCAACCATTTATGTAACCCTAATGTATTGATATTCTCAGCATCCTATCTTAATTTACAACCCTTTTTTTTCTATACATTTCAAGCAAATAAGCATGTAAGTGCTCTGTGCTCATTGTTCTGCTTATATTTTTAATTTACTTTTTTAGTTTCATGTTTTTTGCTCTGTGGTTATATGTTGGCACATGAGTTATTTGAGGGTTACGGCAAAATTAGCACAATTTAATAGTCACATATATTTTTCCCAGCGTCAATCGTTCTTAATAAGTATCACGTGTTCCTCAATTAATAAATGAATTAGGGAAATGTTGAAAACTTATTCTAACGTTTTAAGAAACCATGTAATAACAAAACTTCAAATATTGGTTTGGTTCCGACACAAAAAAAAGTTAAGCACAACGCAGCAGCTTAAGAGCAAGTAAAAGAAAGTAAAAAAAAAAGTCCTTCGGCAACTGAAAATTATAATGAAATGTTCTTTTTTTTTATGGGTTACACGTAGACTTAGTTCTTTTATAATCATTTTAGGCGTATATTACATTTGGGAACTTTAAAGTTATGGTACATATTCACAAAATGAAGTGTTTTGTAGTGTTGACGGGAAAATTATATTTTTGTCAGTTTATTAATGACTGCCTGAATCCATTGAACGAAAGTTTAACTATGGGTATCAATGACTGATGCATAAAAGTCATGAAAGTTCGAAATGTATGGAAGTTAAACTTTGAGTTCATCTCAAGCTAAGGTACTATATTGGAGAGCTAAAATTTTTATATTTAAAAAAGTGGTTCATATACAACGTAATATCCATAAGGCACGTTTTGCCCACCGTAAAGTGGTTTACAATATTAAAACTCAAATTAAGACTTAAGCAGTAGAACTTAGATTTTTTCCCATCACATTGATTTAAACCGAATCACACACAATCGATTTATTACTACTTAGATTCGGCTGTGGAGTCGTAAGTCTAACTAATCATAGTAAAGGTTGGCCTCTTCATGTCGTTCATAATACACACGATAACCGCCATCTTCCTTGAACCTATAAAAGATAAAAAGACTGAATATTTTTAGGAAAAGTAAATGTAACTTGCTATACAATTCAACTTTTGAATCTCTGTATATAAAACGAAGTGTCCTCACTCACTCATTAACGCACAACCCAGTCCCTGGACCTAGAACCATGTCATTTTTAGGGTAGCTTCCTCTTGACCCGCAGGCACGCACAAAGAAGAGATTTTCCGAAATTCGAAAATTAAGGGAATGAAAAGGGATTAAATTTATTTTCAAAGGATTCCTGATATCCAATTAACCTGGAAAGCTATCACTAATTTTTTTTACTTCAAAATATTGCCCAAAAATGCATATTACAAAATGTTTCTATTTTGCGAAGTTAAAAAAACTGAGGCGGAGAAAAGCTGTAAAAAGTATTTTTTGTCAATCCAGTTAAGGTATCAGAATGATGCGTACGTAAATATCTGAAAAGTTTTTTTCAGGATTTTTCGTTATTATTACTAATAAGCCGTTAAAAATATGTGCTTCCAATTAATCATCTTTATTTCCTAAATCAGATAAAATATCGAGATAATTTTTGTTTTAAAAATTAAGCTTATGTAACTATCAAAAAATTAATTTAAGAGTTTTTGGAAACTAAACTTTGAAAACCATTTAAAATTTTAAACAGGCTGAGATATCGAGATGATTTTTTGTATAGAATGAAACTTTTGTAAATATCTACAAATCAAATTCAGGATTTTATGAAATTAGACAATTAAGAATGTGGAAGCAGTAAAATATTACAGAACTCCCGAAAAGTCAACGCGACCATGGAGAAACAACTCAAAAATTTTTACTTTTTGACATCTATTCACACTTGTACTGAATATGGTACGGAATTCTATACTGAATTACGGATAGTGTGTACTGGGCTTAAGTTTTAAATTGTGAAAACCCAGAAGGTAGAGAAAGGAAAAGGCAAGTTTTGTCGCGTACGAAGACTGCGTGGTACGAATTGAACTGTCTGACAGACGCAGATGTCCGCAGGGCACTTGGACAGGTTTGGCCTGTTGCCCACTTGGGCACCAGGTCACCGTTATTTTCCGTGACTGCAGGACAGCGTCTAGCCATTTACAGTCCGAATAGCAAATGAGTTCTCACCTTCGAAGTGCAGCACATTCACACACAAGTGATTCTTTTTCTCATCCCTTGATGTCCAACGAATCATGTACGTTTACTTCGTGTATCGAACATATTGTAGATAGACCGATGTGAATAAACTCTGTACGTCGTCTTTCAAACACGTCGTAGTATGACAGTTGCGAATATACTCGGTACGTCATATTTCAAACACATCGAAGTCTGACAACTAGGGACGACATACTCTGTACGTTATCGTAGTATGACAGCTGTGAATATACTCGGTACGTCGTACTTAAAACAACAAAGTCTGACAGCTGTGAATATACTCTGTACGTCGTATTTCATACACTTCATAGTCTGACAGCTGTGGGTATACTCTGTACATTGTAGTTCGACAGCTGTGAATTTACTCTGTATGTCGTATGTCAAACATATGGTAGCCAAACAACTGTAGATATACTATGTACATCATAGTCTGACAGCTGTGGACATAGTATGTACGTCATGTTTCAAACACATTGTCGCCTGACAACTGTGATATACACTGTTTCATGTAGCTACAATAAATCTCACCAGTTCTCAGGGTTCTTACTTGTTATATGTTACACAAGTTTTATGCATTTTCGGTTCAAATTTTTAGAGGTAAAATGATCTAGAGATATCCAATCCACTGCAAATACAGTTCATTTTGCCTTCCATTTTTTAACGTTTCATAATTTAAACAATACCTGTCTTCGGAATATTAAAAATTTATTAAGTTACACAAAACGCAGTACACAAACCAATAGAAACTGTACAGGAAGGTGAAAAAAAAGTGGGAGAACTTCCGAATTTCACTTGTTTCAGTAACACACAAATGTGTACTTAGTATAATAATAATTTATAATGTTAACTGGCAGTTATTTTTGGAGGAAACCTTCTCTGTCATTGTTGACATTGACAATCCTTCAAAGGCCAATTGTGAAGTTATTTCTTGTCACCAGTTTCAATTAAAACAAGTGTAGCCTTTATCTTCTATAAGCCGATAAATGTCTTTGTTAACACAGGTATAAAAATAAAAAAGATAGAACTATACAGTTGGATTAAAATCTGACCGTGGCTCGATTATGCAGATATTTCACATATCGCTAAATGACGTTGAACTTTCTTCTCGATTGTAGTTATTTACTGACGAATAGAATTTTCGTGTGGATAAAGAAACTGAAATGTTTATAAACCATTTAACGGTTAAGGTATGTGCAACCAAATTTACACGTAAGAAGTTTAAACGGGGAACGTATATTAAAGAAACTCCTTCCAAACTGATAAAAAGTAAAGCTCAATTCTTTAAACAAAATGCCCGTACAATACTTCCACAGAAATATAGTTTTGATAAATATTATCTTGTAATATTTTCGTGAAAAGGAAACCATAAAATTATCATTAAATATTAAACATAAAAATTAATAATGGTATTAACTGCAGTATTTTTAAGAATCAACACATAACATTTTTTCTATTTAAAAGAGTAAATTTAAAACAATATCTTATTGAGATATAATTTCTTTAGCATTGATATCAAAACTAAAATCCATTGCGGCCAACTTATAAGGCAAAGCTATTGATTTGACAATTTAAACACGTGTAAGATACTCGTACCCATATTTCATGTGCTCTATATCGAAAAATAAATAAAAAAAAACTGGTATATTTTTGGCCTCTTAAAATAATATCCTGCCTCACATAGACATGAGCAAGGGTTCAAAGAAATATCTAATTAGAATACGTATATATTCCCAAGCATTATTGCGAACGAGCATTCACAGAAAAATAAATAAAAGTGAGCAAATTCAGTTCTTTTCGCTTGGTTATTTGTTTTGAACATATATATTATTATTGATTTTATTTTCAGTGATTTGACACAATTTTCATTTACACAGGGCGAGTCAATACAGAGTGTAATTTAGAACGGTGATAGCTGATGGAAAAGTACGTAAAAAGTGTATCTTGCTTTAATTTGTCTGTAAAGTGAATTATAGTAGGAGTAATACTACACTGAAATCTAATATAAAATTTAATTTCTTTAAATATAATATAAAATACTGCTTCATATTAAGACAAAACACTCTGAATAGCGAAAAAAATATATATATATCTACAAAAAACTTTAAGTTGTGACGTTATTTAAATAAATTTAATTTTTAAGTCGATACTCAGAGAAGAGTTACACCCACTATAAATAAATTAACGGAAAAATTATAAAGATACTTCCGACTGATAAGCTATCACCTCACAACGTTGACGTACTCCGCCCTGACTCAACCTGAATATGTGTTGCCAACAGCCAAATCGGCTTGTGTTTTCTTTATTGAAGTTTATCTTGCCTCACTCTAGGTTTTTGCGACAAACACCACAATGGTGTATGTCCACAACGCTGTAAAGTACGCCGAAGATTTTTGACAAGGTGGAGTAGGAAAATTGCGGGAAGTTATATGCATTATGAAGTTTGGAAGGAGGGAGATGTTGACGCCCTAAACTTATTAAGCGAATCAATTCAGCATGGCTTACAAATATGCATCTAGATAGCATTCTTGCATTAATTAAAGACTTTCAAATTTTTAGTTTCAACTGAAAAATATCTTTCATTTACGACTTAAAATAGCGATCACTCTAAAGTATTAGTATATATTCCGTAGTTTTGTGTGATGTGAAGTACATATGAACCAGGGCATGTAGGAAACATGTACTGGCATAGTACGTCGTATTTGGTGTCAGTGTAAAAATATGAGCTGCACAGTTATGAGTGCATTTATACGCAGAGGTTTGCTTTACAATGATTTCCGGTACATAAAAGTAAATATTTCGTGGAAAAAGACTGTTATTTGGTGTTGATCACTAGCGACATAAACTATCTTTGCAGCAACTGTTGACATATATATGGTAAATGGCTATGTTATGATACAATTCTCTCGAGGCTAAATATTTGGTGACCATTGTCACAGGATTCACTCATTCTCGCGTGGAATTACCTCTTGCGTTGTCTTGTCGTTTCGTCTCTGTCGCACTTTTCGCTTGCTCATCAAGACAGATCCATACAATAGCTTTCCTCTCAAGTACGTGCCACAGTAAATATATACCAGTAGAAACGAATTTAAGTGCACCCTATACGAATACCTGTTTTACTGGCGCAAATATATTAAAATGGGAAAGTATGTGTTTGGTATGGGGATTCATCGAAATGTTATATGTAGGGCATCCAAAACACTAAATGCATCACATGCACAGAAAACTTAATTAGTCAAACATTCAGCGATTCTGGCATGCAATCTGTCCTACTAGTTTTGAATATCTCACTAAGTTATAAAATACAAAACTTACTGTACTTCATCCTGCAGCTGAGTGATGGTCGTCGATGATGTTGGACTTGATGTCAGTTACGGTTTCATAATTACGCACACTGTTATGATTTGTGTAAGTGGAAAGGGGTGTTTCCTGGAGACACAATTAACCAGTGTAACATGCAGGCACTGAGAAATCTGCAGTTTGTTGTCTGTAGTAACACGAGGGATGTGCGTTGTTATGAGGGAAGATTGGTTCCTACATATTGTTTAGACACAGTCATAGGACTACATTTACAAAATAAAGGATGTACAACGCACTCGTTATACTCCACTGAATGACTACCTGAACTGATTGGGATTGGTAACAAAGAGTCCCAAACACAATCCCACGTGTGGGTCCAGGACAATGAGCACGATTGCACGATGGAGTCTTCCGTTCATTTGCGAACGCTAAAACGGCCATCACTTTGTTCAAGGACGGAATACCCTCTAAAATTCAAACTGCTGTAAAACCATTGGAAATAAGTAGAGCGAACTCTGTGACACGAAAGAGATTATAAGAGCCCACGTGACCGTATAAATGACTCTAAGACCTGATTGCAGAGTCGTTTCGAGTAATACTTGAGGGAAGTTGGAGTGAGTCGCAACATGTGAATGAAATTAGTGAAGTTTAAGCCGGGAAATGTTGAGTCAAGTCTGATGGAACCTGGTATTGCTTTGAGATTCACTTGAGGAAAATTCAGTTGCTTGAGTCAAATACCAAGGAGTTAGAAATACATTATTGAATTTTCCTTTAAATATGTAATGCTTTTTGTAAATTATAACACTGTGTATATTACTGTGACTGCCGACGTAAATAACAAATTAAATATCGAACGCATGACGCTATCTCTTGGTAGTAGATACATTAACACAGTGCTAGACTGCTAGAGTAACTTCGCCCAGGCTCTTTCCTCCAGCCATGTCATTCTGGATTAGAATTTTAAGATTACTATGACTGAGTTTGTGATGACATATGTACGTGATTAGAGTTAACTATGTAAACCTCTCCTTGTTATCAATGGATGAAAATATATATAGTGTATAAACAAGCCGTACAAAATTAATATTTTACACACGTTTTTTCTAATGCCGAATTGTTGTCTTTTACTGCAGGGAAACGGAAACGTTTTAAATTTTTGAAGCATTATGTTCTTTTAAAAGGACTTACTGCACTGTTACTTATTTGCAGCATCAGTTATAAGGAAACATTGTCCTAATATTTCAATTCACACAATATTTTTTGGCTTTACCCTAAAAGTAAAACAGTTGTTTTCAAACAATCTTTTCTAACACATGCTTTATCATGTTGCTGATCAATAAAGCAATTGCAGACGAATTACAAGCAAAAAAGTTGTCGAATTACTACAGCAAGTAGGAAAATTTACTATTTAGAAATATTAAATACATAGTATATTATGACTGTAACTTCAGGGAACTTACTTTATAACATTACAGCAAAATATGCATATTAAAAATAACACTAAATTGACCGGTTAATTGTATTACAATAAATAGCAGAAATTTTATGTCCAGCGTACTAAGGAAATATAATTACAGAGAAAAATAACAATACACGGAATTTATACTGAATTATCTTAATTTAGGTTAAGCAAAATATAATCTGAGCTGATTATGTCAAGTTATGTTTTTAAAATACTATAAACTCGTGACTACCCGTGTCTGGATTATCTGATTAACGGATTAACAATGGTATTAAAAATCTAATTGTAGTACGTTAAACTTTACTGAAAATCTCAATATTAAAAATTGGAAGAGTACGACCTCATTTTACCAACACCAAAGCCTCAATACAACGACACTAAAACAGCGGTTTGACATCACGACTTCGATTTGACGACATTACTACATTGATTTAAGACGGTAGATATATTGCGAGGCAATGTGTATGATTTTTATAAGTTATTTGGATACTAACGGGCTATCCTACGCTCCCTGCGATTAATGCGGATATGTGGGAGTTGAATAATAAGCTCTGGGATCATACAAGTTTTGAACGATGAGAGTTCAAAGCACGCACTCGCAGTGGTTAGACACATGACAGCTAAGCCCAGACATGCTGTCACGATTGCCACAATGTGTAACCCCGCATGTCTGCTCGCGTGTGGTCCGGCTTCCAGACTCGTTTGTAACATCTTGTCCTGATGACTTCATGCATCATCAGAACGGTCGGCGCCGCCAAAGAACTGTTCCAGGTACCGCGTCGGCCATTCGGGGCACGTCAGCGCGGTTCGAGCCACCTTTCAGAAGACAATAGCCCACTTAACGATGACGGTGGGGTTCTCCCCCCCCTCCCCTTACAAAGTCGTACAACCAAGCCTCGCGGAGGCGCGGTGGGGGACCACATGTTGGTAAATAAAGTTGTCTTCAGCGAGCTGTGACAGACGCCCCCTCCTTATCTAGGTGGACATGTTGCTCCTTTTCCCTCCCCTCGTGGTCGGTGAGGTCAGCCATGGGAAGGCTCGTCGAACGGGTTCGTCAACGCACACGATAGGTGGGTTCACGGTGCTTGTCTGTCCTAACCTGATGTAGTTAACTCAGTTGACTGGGTCAAGGAATAAGGTTTACTCGATCTACAGGGATTAACCAGGTTGTTGTCGAAGGCCTAGAACCAATTAATGGATTTAAAATTGCGGAAATGGAAATTAAGTCAAAATAATTGGTTTGTATTTTTAAATACCTTACTACATTATGATTACGAGAGAAACAGTTTTTTTTGTTATGAATGCGATCAAAGAAAATTTGCAGGACATAAATGTAAATTATACGATATTAAACACTTCTGAACATACATAACGTACTTGTATTCACCATTAGATGAGTGGAAAATCTGATTCACAATCTCCAGTACCTCATTTTTCCGCTTAACGGATTCGCAACACACTTGTTCACTTTGATGTTTGCCTCATATCCTGTGTGTCGTCTTCTTATCAAGTTCATCTTGGTCTATAACTGTGTCATAGTAGACGTAATTGAATGAACGATCGAGTTAACTCGGCGTCCATTTCGAATGGGAGTAACCTCGAATGTTCTAATTTATCTATCGAGCAGAGTTGAGGTGTAATTATCACCGGGAGTCACTTTTCGTAAATGTCAATTTCGACCCCTCCTTTTTACCGGCCAGTTACTTTGGCCTTTTCACAATGACCAACTGTTGACATCAGTCGCACTCGTGTTCCTGAACCCTATGTGTCTACCTGATGACGGGAACAGATTCCAGTTCCCGAAACGTCGTAACACTGTCTGTCTGGAAAACTACTGTGTTTGGTTTCGTCTCCTCGTTCTGCCGTTTGTCTTTGCTGTTTGCGTCTGATATCTGTTGTGTTTTGTTTCGTCTCTTCATTGTGTCGCATGTTACATGGTTTTTTGATTTTTATTAGTTATTATTTTAATCTATGTAATATCGAGTATTATGAACTAGAACTAACGAAGTTTAGTTTGAACTCAGTAACGCACCTTCACACTTCGCGTAAGATATTTTACGTTATTAATACTATTATGTATCCCAGATACATTAACACCAAAAATATTTCTTTTAAAAAAATAGTTCCTCAGTACTTTTCACAAGATCCAGGAATTCGTACAACGAATTCCTTCACATATTATTCATACACATTGCGGATGTGTGTGTGTGTGTATAATGTTGAAGGAAATCAAACGGCCTAACTTCAGGAAGAGAACTCTCGAGGAAAAGAAAGTAGAAAATATAGGGGACTCTTTCGAGTTTGAAAATTGTGTTCTTGCAAAATTAAAAAATAACATGCAGTTAGCTAAGGATTATGTAACCTTTATTAAATGTTACTGAGATCTTCACCCTGTAAGAAATCACCAACCACTCCATTAAAATACTGTAATTATAGTGGCCACACTCTCAGTTCTCACAATGCATTGCCGTAAAGTTTTGTTATCATTTCATAATGTATTTTTGAGCAATTAATCCTAAGTAAGAAATAAAGTCATCTTGTTGCAAGTACCTTGAATGCACCGCCACGTGGTTCGCTTGGACTCTACAGTCATACGCTTCTAACAGTAACCGATACGTAAAGTTGAGAGGATCGACGGATCGTGCGCAATTATGATTTCTATTTTCTATGGTTTTCGATAAACACTCCTGGCGGATGCTGGAATGTCCATGACAGATTCCTTTATCAGTTTTGTCCTTGTGTTAAGTTGTGTAACGGTCTCTAATGACCTCGTGTAAAGCCCCCTGGACTTAAATGCAAGTTTGACAACAATTTTTACCATTACGTTTTTATTTTAATGTTTGTACAAGATAAATTTTTGTTTGGAAATAAATTACCTAAATTTTGCCCTTATAAAGTTTTTATCTGTCATGAATTTTGCAAAATGGCTTGTCAGAGTAGAAATTTTGCATATTACTGTTTAAAGTACGACATTTAAACCAACTGACTTAATCGAACTGAAATAATTCACACTAACTATCGGTGTTGTAGACTAAAAGGTAACCTGATATAAAAGATGACATACATATTTTTTGTATTTCAAAATGTTCTGAAAATTAAATTTTAAAAATTGCAATTTCATTGAAATTTTATTTAGCGGTTTTACGTAGGAGACCTTGTTTGTAGCATACAACATTGTTTTTTTTTTTTTTGACATCGTACATAAACCACGACATGAAACTTTTAGAGTCTGGCCAGCCATTACGTAAAAATTATGATACTTAAAAAGAATTAAGCCTTTAAGTTTATTTTTTTTTTCATTTTATGTCTGAAAAACGAATGAACATATCTTGTACAATTAAATAAAAACACTGATGAAAATTGCTGTCCGCTGTTCTTCCAATCTTTACCACGAATAGCAGCAATTATGTACCTTCGCAGGAAGTCCGCTAAATAAACGACCCAACTCCGGAACCAGTGAAATCAACCGTTTCAGAACTCGGTCCCGAGCTTCTGTAGAACAGCGTGGGGGTTTTCCCCTGCAATGCCCCCCCCCCCCCCAAGTCATGGCTAGGACCACCCAGATTTCTCTACAACGAGAACCGTTGCGCGAGGCCCGCGGGGCTTGCAGTCCGTCTGTGGCCCTAACTCTACTCATTGCTTCGGGTCATGTGTACTAGCTGCTAAACAGAGGTCATACTGAAGGTGGTTACACAATATTGAAATCTTTAGCATTTGACTTAACTTTGGCTTTCAATATATGACTTCTTATGGAATCGAACACAATTGCGTCGCCGATCGTAAAGTCAAGCGGCCTGACTTTGTGTTTTCGATAAACTGAAAACTCAAATTCAAGGTGTTCGTTTGCAAATGACAAGCTTACTATGGTTGTTATATTGAAAAAAAATATTTATGAGTATCGTTTTATTCTCTGGTACTAGGCTGTCATGAAAATTTTAATAGGAATGTTTTAAACGTATTCGGAAAATCTTGTAAATACCATTTAAGAAGTATTCGTAGATTAACTGCAAGTTTCTTCGAAAGACGACGTTGATTGTGTCCTGCAAAATCACCACAAAGAAAAATAGTCAAATAACTGGGCTTACTTCTAGAATATGTACACAATATGCCTTTACGGAAAACAAATAATGATTTATTTTACAGTATGTCCGTTTCGAAAACAGAATTTATTGTTTTTCGACTGTAGGTACTTTAACTTTACGTTTGTACTGCGTATTGACAAATTATTTAAAGTAACGGACACGTAAAGTGAAATATTAAAGAAATCAATATTGTCTAATGGTCTTTCAGGAACGTGTGGCTGCACACGCGTCTATATTACATGCGTAGCGAGTGCAGAGTATTGCAGTTGCAGGGTCGTGTACAGGATTTAAATAAATCTTGGTTCATTTCTTCCCTATTGTAAGTACCGCCTTTATCGAGATTACCTACAAACATGTAGCTCGTCAAAAGTATGAAGCATAAGTAATGCAGTAGAGCATCTATTTCACAATTTATCCTTAAGAATGAGTGGTAGATAAATCAACTCTGAAAATATTAATTGATTTCTCACATTTTTTCGAAGCCAATATGGTTAAAATAGGTACTCAATGACAATCCTAGATTATGAAATTTGTCAACTTCATGAGTAAATATTTATCCAGAATTACTAATTCGTTACGCGTGATCACTTGCGCCGCAGTTAAATGCACGAGGTTCCGGCGTCTGAGATTGTGCCTCAGAAGTTCGTAACACTGGAAACAATTTCGTTTGAAACGTTGGCTAATGCTATTGTCTAGGATTGCTATTGTTAAACTTTATACAAATTGGCTTCCAGAAACCTACAATTATAGATTGATGCTTTTAGCGTTGAATTACGTACCACGCCTTCTTAGTGGACTGGACGCGGGAGCCGTCCTGTAGCGTGGTACAGAAATTATTTTCTCTTGTATAACTATTAGAAATGTTTCAAACATGGTTATCTCCGGAAAGAAGAAACATCTCAAACTATATCCTAAAATTTAAAAAATGCCATCCGCATTTTACAAACACGATTCCCAAGCTCCTAAAATGTTCTAAAAATGGATTTTTTACATTGCTGTAGCTGAGAAACATCAATCGCAATCGGAAAACTATGCCATTCAAACCTGCATTGGATTTTACCAGAAACTTTCCACAAATAAAAGAACTGGGACATCGCTTACGTTCCATTAAAAACGGTTTATACGAAAACACGGCGCGCTAGTTTAGTCCCTCGCGCCTAGCGGCGATGAGGTGTTTGACGGACGTGTTATGTTCGACTCGTCGCCTCCCCCGTTTCTGTGCCACACACGTAAAGAGGAAGCTACCATCCACTAACTCTTTATGGAGGGTCGATGCTCTTCAAACTGTCTGACAGTAAATCCTATTAAGTCACAGGTTATAACAACAAGCACTGCACGACTTCTTAAATCCAAAATATATGACCCCCTTGATGTGATTATGTTACTACTCCATGTAGGAAGATTAAAATTTTGGTCTTTACACAGAGAGACGCTTAACTGATCAAGTCAATGTATCGACAAATAGACATACCTGTCTACATTCGATACAAAAATTCTAACACTTCCTATCTGAAAACATATACAGAAAAAAAAAACACTGATTGAAACACTGATGTTCCCACACTTCAATTAGTGTGACTGGTTTTATTTTCTTGGACAAATTCCATTGCGATATACAGGCTGAGTTTGGAGGAGAGGTACATGCTTTGAGGGGTGATAGTACTGGTTATTCTGAACAAAATGTTTCTATAGGTCGTTCGGAATAAAGTGAGCACTTAAAATTGAACCTTTGAAAAATATCACTAGCCGTTACTGCAGTTAGTTCGACATAAACTATAGTTCCCTTACTGCGTGTATGGTTGGCAGCGAAATTACGCAATATTGTTCCACGTATTTTCCTATTTAAATTCAGAAGTACTGAAATTAAATCAGCCGAAATCAACATAATTGTATTTTATTTAATTAATAAACTTTTTTTTATTCAACTGTGTCGCTTCCTACCGACTGCATAGTTTATCTTAGACGCGCAAACATCAAGTGACGTGTCCAGAGAGGTTAGACATTCCCCGTTGTTAGCCGTTACACTCGGAAAGATACGAATTGGCTGAAAATAGAACTTTAGCAGGGATTTATTGAGTGCTCACTTTATACAGAACCGCCTATAGTAAACATATGCCCTTTTCTTAACCGTTTGAGAGAAACCTAATAAAAACAACAAGGAACGGGAAATGTGCAGTTGACGGTAAATCCCGATACTGTTATCGTATGTTTTGTTTAATTGTGTACATTTCCCCACAAAACGTGTTCAAACACTCCACCACCAACTTCAATGCATTTTGCTGCTCTGATAGACAGCTGCTGTGTTGCTGATGTGAGCTCATTAGTACATTGCTTTACTTGAGCACAAGCATGGTAAATACGAGCGAGAAGTTCCTCTCTTGTGTCCACCCTGCGCGTGTAGACTAAGCCAACCCCACACACAGTAATCCAATGGGCTAAGATCAGGTGACCTCGGTTGCCAAGCAATGACTCCATGGCGACCGATCCAACGCTCAGGATACGTTTCGTTGAGGTACTATGTCACTAGCCATACAGAATGTGTAGGAGCTCCGTCTTGCTGAAAGTACATACGAGCTCTTGTTGCCAAAGGGATATCCTCCAAGTATTCTGATAACATTTTTTTGGAGGAAATCAAGATACTGTACTCCATTAAGACGATTATCTAAAACTACTGGACCGATTAGTTGGTCATCAATGATACCGCACCACACGTTAACTGAGAAACGTCGTTGAAAATTCCTTCCTACAGTAGGTTGTAGATTTTCGTCTGTCCATACGTGAGAGTTGCGTGTGTTGTTGATTCCGTTGCGGGTAAATGTTGACTCATCAGTGAACAGAATACGTGGAATTAATCGATCATTGGCAATGATCCACTGACAGAATTCTTGCCGGTGGACATCATCTCCTTTATGCAGATGTTGTACACTCTGCCGATGATATGGATACAGACCCTGCTCGTGTACTGTGCGTATGACTCTTGTTTGTCGAACATGAATTTGTGCAGCAATTCGTCTCGAGCTAGTTGTTGGGCTGCGTTCTAGTACCTGAAGAATGTTCTAAACTTCATTAAGAGCTTGTTGTACGAAACGTTCGGATACAACATTTACGCTGGGAAGCGTACCACGGTCAGGAAATCCTGCAAACACCCTGCTATCTGGAACTCTGCGATTAGGAAATCGTCGTTCGTACTCACGAACAGTGGCTCTGGAATTCCCATCGTTTAAACCGTAGACAAACATCATGTCAGCATACTCTGCATGTGTGAAAACCAGTGGCATTTTTGACTACACTGAACTGTATTCACTGTACAAGTAACAACACTGAAGTTCCCAATACTAGGGCAGACACTGTAGGACTGAGACTGAGGTAAACAATTGCACCATGCTTAAAAGCGCCATCGTGTGGAAATGTACAAAATTACACACAACCTAAGATAACAGTAGCGTGATTTACCGTAACCTGCAATTATCCCGTTCCTTGTTGTTTTCATTAGGTTTCTCTGAAACGGTTAAGAAAAGGGCATAATGTTTATTAGAAACATTTTGTTCAGAATCACCAATACTATATCCTCTCAAAGCATGTACCTTTCCTCCCGACTCAGCCTGTAGATGACTGTCAAAGAAAACTGAAGATAATGGAAAAACGTAAATAAAAAAAGTATGCTTTAGTCAACAGGATTCATACACAACATAAAATTCCATAAATTAAATCGTGTCAAATAAAAGCGACAAACATACAGCAGACTCCCGATTATCCGCATGCGGATTATCCGATTTGCGGATTATTCGCGCAAAATATTTCACTTTAATAGAAAAAAATAAAAATTGGTTGTTTAAAAATCAAACTATGAGTTTACTCGCACAATGTTCCCCAAAGTGTTACGCCCAAAACCGTATTTCGAAAGGCTTCAAGATTTAAGTATTTTTTCCAGCAGGTGAAACAGTTAGGACAGCGCTTGAATGGGTTAACGAAATTGTCCCGTGCGTCGCGCATAAATGGGTTACAAATTTTTTCTTTGATAAGCAAGATATCCAAGATTTTATTATTTGTATTTTTTGATTCTTAGCGCATAATCCCTAATCAATAATGCTAATAATCGAGAGTCTACTGCATTAATTTGCGCCTTTTACTACAGGAATGAATTTGACCATTGTTTTTTTTTCTAATGAGATCCAAGAAAGGATAAAAATTGATTATCCACGATTATGGATTATCCGAGGTATCGGCCCCCTCCATTAGTGCGGACAATCGGGAGTTGACTGTATAGGAAAATAAAAATAAAAAATAAAAATCAAATCTCAAAAGAAAATCCTAAGACTCCGACAAGTCAGACAACACAGGTTGGAGACCTGCTTTGGCAAAGGGACGAACACAAAAGTGTATGACCCAGAAAATAAAAATAAAAAATACGACACACCAACGAGGCGAAACAAACCCTGTATTATATCAGACACGAACGGAAAAAACCAGTGACACAACGATGAGACGAAACAAAAAAACAGTAGTTTTTCAAACAGACAGTTGAACGACGTTTCGAGAACTGAAATCTGTTCCCTTCATCAGGTAGAAACACACAGGGTTCAGGAACACGAGTGCGACTGACCAGTTATTGTGATTTATTGCTAACTGACATGAACGAGGCATTTTCATCAAATATACAAATACCTCAGAATGCTGATGTTCGTTTAGTTTTCAATCTTGAACGAAGGGACACTATTACACGATACGATACAATGAGTTGAATTGGCTGCGTTTGAAGAAGTGTTAACCTAAATTGCTGTTATTGCTACGTAGAACCATATCTTGTTACCAAAATATGTACATTCCCAATTTCAATAGATAGCAAATAAACACAATTGTTCGGCTAGGTGCACAAATTAAAAAATATTGTATTTACCGTGCTATAAATTGCAAAGTTTTTGCAAAGTCGTTTTCTGTGTCCGTATCCAAAACGTGGAATGAGGTTCCCATTGAAATAAGACCCATAAAGTAAACGACTGATGGGATTTAAAGAACAAAGTTTTTTCAATCAACATTTGTAACTAAGAGAATACTGTATCCTAAATTAAGTTTCATTTTATTTATTATATAAATAACAGTAGTTATCTTCTACACTAAACACGTTAGTTTATTTCAATATAAAAGTTGTTAAGTGTAAGAAAAGGCATTTACCTTAAATTCGCGCCATGAAAATATAAAAACAAAAATAAAGTTACAAAATACGTCTTCAGGGCCACATTCCATTCTGATACGCCTTTCTCTATTTGTTAGTTATATTTTCATTGTAACTTACGTTGTTCAGAGTCTAATAGTATAATTTAATGAAACCGTTATTTAGGGGTTTAAGCAAAGATACATAGCAAAGTACAAAAATTAAATATTCTGAACAGTGCGGGAATATTTTTTGTCCTCTCTGCCCCCACCAACTTCTTTTGACGGCCCTTATTATTTTATTATAGTTTTCTAAACTAACAAAACCGTCCTTCGATTCAGCGCACAGAACGTTTTTGTATTAAAATAATATGTTAAAAAAAATTAAACTTAGACAAACTAACTCCACAGGAGACGGGGAAAAGATGGTCATGTACTGCCTGCACTCACGGACAGTTACGATGCTCGTTTGTTCGCCACGGGGCAGAAATAAAACGCGCGGCCGTTAGAATGTCGCTCGTGTGCTTCCTGCTTGCACAACATGCGTTCAAACATATTTTGTACAACTACTCACTTGCGAATACCACGTGCAAACCTTTAGCTTGTTATTATTTTTTCACAGAAATATTCACGACCGAAGAAGTGGAAAGCCGTTGTAACACTGTAAAATTTTTTCGTCATGTTTTTCACCGAGAAACGAGTGCTCGAGGGAGAGACAAACTGACGCCAATCCTCCAAACTCATATGAGGTGATGCGCTTTATTGTTGAAACATTACGTCAAGGCGATACTCAAGAATCTGAAGAACAGCATGACGTTACGTTGCAACATGGTTAAATACAATACAGATGTGAACGTTGCTTCAGCGAAAAAGAATAGCTCGATAGTTTTGTCACGTAAGAGGATCATCAAACTTTCACTTTTGGACTGCCTTTGGTACACTCCATCACCTCGCCAGGGGGCTCTGAAGTCAAAATTGGCAAGTTATGGTGGTTCAGTAATTCACTAAAACGGACTATTATCCTTAACAATATTTTGTCCCATTTAGCACATTTCAAAACAAACGCAAACGAAGATATATATATATATATATATATATATATATATATATATATATATATATATATATATATATATATACATACACACACCTATATATATGTGTGTGTATATATATACATACATATATATACGTATATACATAAATATATATATATATTCTTTCAAAGTGTAGAAAATATTTTTTACGTTATGTCTGTGATTATTACTTATTATCATTACACATTACAGCCAGTCGGAATGTGGTGATGGGATACGTGCAGTTACCCTTATACGCTAGAAAGGTTTACATTGCATTTAACTAAATTACGAAAGTATGGTCTAAAACAGCAAAAGTATTGCAATACACAAACTATGAGTGAAGTACAGAGATTTTGGCCAGAACTCAACATGTAGGTCATTAGAGCTGGTGATGATGTACGTGAGGCAAGCATGTATGGTGAAAACTATTGTGATATTTACATTGTACTACTACATATTTCATGAAATTATAAGTAAAAACTACTCACTTGCGTTGGCGTAGCATATAAATACGTTCATTAATGTTCCATTCAAAAGTGTTCAGAGTCGATCCCACCAGAATCGAACCCGAGTCTTTTTGGTGGGAGGCGAATTCTCTAGTCCCCAAAATTTATTGGAAACTTCCATTTACAGTTGCGTAGGAAATTTATGATATGTTTTGAAGCATTTAAATAAGATGTCTTCTTTACAAATCACAATAACTCGCAACGAACAACTGTTTTTTCCTTTATTGTTTTTTTTTTTTAATTTTATTTACAGAACCTAAGACGCCTATTATCGCTCTGATAGATAGGCTAGTGTCCAGATGTTTAATTCTAAGACCGTGCCGTATACTAATATTCTTAACAATCCAGAAAATAGTTTTCGTCCGAAAGCAATATCAAGCAAGATGACTAAGACATAACGAATACAATTTAACATGTAAAGAACTATCCTTGCTCGAGCCAGGGCTCCGAGGCAACCCTTAAGGAATGTCACAAATCTGTCATTCGATTTTAGGAACATGAAGCCACGGTTACATTGCACCCCAAAGTTTGATTATTTAAACCGTTTCCGGCGGCCACATTTAAATACGTTCAGTAGAATATCTGGCGAAGAAAACATGTTCGAGTAGTTACAAGATACTTCATTGTTGGAATCGTAATCGATAGTGTTTTGTCACATCAGTTTATTTAAACTTAGTTGCTTTGTTTATGATTGTCAGCCATCTTGTCGCAATGGTTTATTGACATTTAACGGGCCAATAACAGAACATCGTAGAAAAGATGCCGATCTGATGTTATTAGCCTGTTCAGTTTGAATAGAAAATAATGACGATCTGAACTACTTCAGGCACCGTGTAACCGTGCGTATCGTTAAACATGTTTAAAGTGCAGTATTTAAGTGTCCTGTGTAATTGTGGCCTAAATCTCGTCTATTTCTCGCGTCTTCTTCTAAAGCGCCAATGAGTGTTTAATTCTTATAAACTTTAAGTTTTTTGCAAGCTCAGTGAGTGAGCAAGCAAAAGTTAAATTTTGTAACTGATTGAGTTATGTTATAAAACCTTACAATCCACAGGTCATTGCTATCAGACATTAATATTGGAGCCATGAAAAACTGTCATAGTTATAACATAAAAGTTACTGCAGTCAACTAGTGCTATAGCTATTAATTAGTACAAAAATGTTTAAAGTTAATTACATATCAGTATGAAGTTAGTTAAATTATCAGTGTGAACATACAATTTCCAACAAACAGAAATTTTACTCACTTGATGAGACAGTATTTCTTCATTCACGTAGCCCTTATACATTTTTTTACGGTTAATTCGACTTTATTATGTTACACAACCTTTTGTTTTCGCTCAGAAACGGAGTGCGCTTTTTCTATTTGGAATTTTCGAACACGAATTCTGAGAAGTTAATTTAATAACAGCAAAATATTTACGAATGTTAGCATTATTAAATGATTCACAAACATTTTAATTACATACATTAATATTTCAAGTTAATGTTCTTTAACTACGTGGCCGAATTAATTTTAGAATTACATCGAACCGTGACATTTATTACAACCTAGTTTTGCCGCAGTAATTTTTTTACTATTTTACAGTTATATAATTAATTTTAAGACGTATTGTACTTTGAAGTATTGGATTTCTATAATGTAAAATGTTAATTATTTTGAACTGATTCCACAACGACGATACGAATCCTTCCCACTTGGTCAGTTGAATGAAAGATGATGCACAATATTCTTCGTTTTTTTTTTTAATTTACTATCATATTTTTGTGGTGATATGTAAACTGTACACATTGTAACATTACATTATGTTTGTGAATTTTATGTGCATGCTTAAGTGAATTATACATGTGCCTCTGTTGGCTGCAGTTTTATGTTCTTTCACTTTTAAAACATTGTAACGCCATAAAAGGTTTTTTTACTTGTAACTAATACTCTTCTTCAAGTTGTCGATATTATTTCATGAATTATTCGTACCACAAAAGCTTGTTTGCTTTCACAGGTGTTTGCATTATAAATAGCCTGTCTAAATCTAAATTTAAATTGTTTTGAAACTAATTTACGGAGCTTCCTTTATTGCATAAAAAATTATTAAACTTATGAGAAATTTACATATTCACACTAATGTTTTAAAATGCTGAACATTTGCATAAGCGGTATTTGAGTTGTCACTAAGTATCACGAGACAACTTTTTTAGTGTAAATCTTTGATAGGTATAATAAAGAATATAATTTTTGCATGTGACGGTCCAATAACGGTAGAAGGTAAGTTTTTTTTGCAATGTGAAACAGTCAGTACAGATAATGTTAACAGGTGAAAATAAAAATACAAAGTTATGATTTTTTTTCTCATGAAGGTCATTTTTAGCCTCCAACGCAAAAAGATTGGTGTTATAAGTTTGAACGTGTCTGTTCTGTATCTGTGTATCTGTCTGTTGTATTGTAGCCCTAAACGAATTAATCGATTTTGATTTAGCTTTTCTTTTTGTTTGAAAGCTGACTTGATCGAGAGTGTTCTTAGCTATGATTCAAAGATATCTGTTCAGCCGTTTAAAGATCATCAGCTCTTCCCTAGTGTTTTTTTTTTTTTTTTTTTTTTTTTTTTTTTTTTTTTTTTTTTTTTTTTTTTTTTTTTTTTTTTTTTTTTTTTTTTTTTTTTTTTTTTTTTTTTTTTTTTTTTTTTTTTTTTTTTTTTTTTTTTTT
>PNEQ01013566.1:15120-105044 GCA_003012365.1 Medauroidea extradentata | reverse complement strand
TTTAATTTAAGTCTTAACTTGTTACACTTCGGTTTGAGTTTCATGTAAACACACAAGAAGTAATTCGTCATTGTTTTTAAAAAAACTGTAGTATTATTTGAGTAACTTTTTAAAAATTTATTTACGTAATCAACACGCATTGTTACTGCATTGTTGCTTACATGTAGTTACGTAGCTAAAAACTAAATGATTCTTAAATTTGTTGGTTCAAGGATATTAGGTTGATTGCCTGAGGGTTTTTTTAGTTGTTACTTAAACAAGTTTCCTACATTTAAGGAAACGTGTTCTCAGCCAAGTGCAAGTTGAGAAAGAACACATAGACTTGCAGGAAGAATCTGAGGTGACAATTTTTTTTACGGAAGCATAGTTGGTTTTCGCAAGGATACGTTTCTCGTTGAAGTACTTATTAATTATGATATCTACAAAATATATTAATTTCCACGGGGAATGCATTATGAGAGTCTAGCATTGGCTAGAAAAATGTAAATATAGATCAATGTATATTAAATTCAGTATAACTGAACCCATTTGAATCAATGGCTTTAGATTCCAAACTCACGACATATGTTTATAACTATTTGAAATGTGTCCGTTTCCTTGAATGGTGTTGTAGTTGCAATATTTTAAAGCTATATTTATCCTCGAAGTTATGTAATATGTAGTGTTTCATTCTTGAAGTGTTTTTTTTTGTCCTGTGATTTAGTGTTTTGTAGCGATAAATAATAATGAGCGATCACACACACTTGCTTTGGTCTCTTCTTTGCTCACAGATCTCTTACAAACAGATCATGTTTATTACGTCTGGATTGCTTTAAACACAGATATTGACATATAATGAAACGTTTGATTAGATACTTAACTACATGAGCAATTCTTCAAAATACAATTAATTTTTTTCTTCAGGGAAATAATAAGTAAGGGGATAGAAAGAAACTAATATAAAAGTTGATAGTTCCTTCATTTTTTAATTTTAATTTTAGATGTTTTTGAATTCCCCCGGTGTTATGCACTTTTCAAGTTTAGTGAAAGATGGCTTACAAACTAAATAGACCTAAGAAAACGACACAACGTATATGCCCGTACCGGGATTCGAACCCAGGACCTCTCACACCGTAGACCGGCATAGTTCCTTAACGTTAAGAACATCATCTAGCTCACTGTCTACGCGGGTTATGGCAGAGGTGAGAGCAATCATCTGAGTGTAATGTAATCTTTTTCTGGGAGGAACTTATACGTTTGAAGTAACCAGCATTAATAACTTTGAAGTCAAACTTAATTTTTATGACACTGAAAATTTAAAGTCTCTTGACTTAAGACTACTTACACATTTGAGGCACTAAAGCAAATAACCACTAAGAGTGATACTGGCACTCGACCCAAATACAGCTTTCATTTTCATGTGGTGCGAAATAAATTAGTATGGATCTTGAAATCAGCTGGAATTTAAATATAATAATATGACATTTTAAAATCAGCTGAAATGCTTCTATCAGAACACACAATTCTTTATTTAATTTTTTATAGTTTTAAATATGAATATGAATATTCATACTAGTAAAGTGTCTTAAGTGTTAAGTATGTTTTGCGTGACAGTATAACATTAGAGGTTTGTTGAAAATATTTTTGTCACGACTTGCTGTTCAACCCTAACGGTATTAACATCTAAATTTCAGGTTTTGTAGCATTCAATTTGTTCATTTTTCCACGCAACAGCTTTACCGTCTCTTGAAGATCTAATATGAAATAAGTTGACCGATATATTTATGTAAGGCCTAGTTACAACAGTTATTAAGGACGTTCAAGTGGGGAAAAATTCATAATTTTATATTTGTATAAAATAGTGTTAGTTTTGTAGACATTACTTAAGAGTACATTAACATCTAACGAAAAAAAATTAGCTCAGCCAATTTTCCCGTAATGTCACTACAAAGTCAAAATTTGCATATTTTTACTTCATACAAAACTTGAAAACCAGTAAATATAATGAAATGGAAAAAATCTCATCAAAACTTCACGTCACCGTCTACGGCTTGAAGCATATACAAACACATTATAAAATATTTTTGTGTTTAAAATAAATTTCTAAAAGTACCAAAAAAAATTTTAAATTTTGAAATTTTTTATTTAACATAAACATTTTTTGTAACGGGTTTTTAATGCTACAGGCCATAGACAGTAACACGTAGTTTTGATATGGTTTTTTTCATTTCATTATGTTAACTGGTTTTCAAGTTTTGTATGAAGTAAAAATACGCAAATTTTGACTTTGAAGTGCCATTACGGGAAAACTAGATGAGCTAATTTTTTTCCGTTAGAAGTATGTGTACTCTCAAGTAATGTGTACAAAACTAACACTATTTCATACAAGTATAAAATTATGTTTTTTCCCCACTTGAACAACCTTAATGTGTCTAATCAATAGTGTATCAAGTTATATATATATATATATATATATATATATATATATATATATATATATTAGTAGCTATTAACAAATATTAACTGAGTGTCGCATGGCAAACAAACGATTTACCTTGCATTTCTGAAGATATTACAAGTCACTTGTACTGAAGCGTTTAATGTAGTTCATTTAAATTATATTCTTGTGGCAGAACATTTTTATAATCTGTTGTTACACCAGCAATGCCATGGCTGCATAGACAATAATTTGGCAGTATTGACACCAAAATTAAATTATATGTATTACCAAGTTTTTTACGTACCTATTACTTTTTTTAACACACTAAGAGTAAAATTGACATTGATTACGTAGTTAAACTTGGATGAATTAATTTTTTAGTATAAGCCGTCTTGCTTATAGTAACATTTATTTTCAACTCTGTGATATAATTTACAGAAGGAATTCACAGTTTTTTGGGTGTGGAGGACCCCATAGTCTCTTCCTTCCATATGTTACTGTTAAGGGGAAATTGTAGCCTAACTGGACTCTTAATTTTGCCTTTAAGTTCACCTGTGAAAATAGATGCTATATTATTCTTTCCAGGTTGACAGCAAGCTTGGGGAAATGTGGCATCGCTATAAGAATTCAATTTACTCTTCTGATGAGTTGTCTGCAGAGAGCACAGAGAGCTCAAACTGCGACGGGAAGCAGTTTCAACCGGCTGTCTTCTTCCTCGGAACAGACAAAAGTGTCTTTGACGAAGCCAAATACAAAGACTGCACTGCAGGGACACAAAGCGATGCCACAACCAGCTCCAGCAACAAGAATGTCCCCGAGCAGGAAGATTGCAACACAGTGTCGGAGGATCAGCAGGGGAAACCTGCAACCCGCACACCCTATGAGGCGAGTAAGCTATCACCAGGTCCTTCTCAAAGTTCCGCGCCATGGAAGTGGTCCGTGGGATCCACCGCCCGAGCAGCAAATACAAAGTATTCAGAAGAAGACGGTGGTGCAGCATGTCCAGCTCAGCAATTAATCGCAAACTCATGCAGTATAGGATTGCAAGGTAGAACATGATTATTCGCAAGCGACTAGCTGTAGCCAAGCCCGTTGTCTGCAGCAGACGTGTATAGTTGCGTTACTTGTGTTAATGTATATAGCAGCTTATTTTCCTACTACTGTATACACAATCTCTGGGGGAAGAGTGAAAAAACAATGTAAGGGAATAATATTAAAAGTAGTAATATTTTATCTCCGAATATGAATTGAAACTTATGAAGTGTGCATGGTGACTGCAGATAAATTTTCTGAACACGTGTGGGAGAAGTCAAAGTGATAAAATTACAAGACGCTGTGAGACATATCCTTGATATGTACATAGATTGTATAGAAAGGTAAAAAAAAAAAATCGCCTTCAAATTATGTTATGTAAATAACTAATTTTTACTGTGAAATGAGTAACAAAATTCTGCAAAAATGAAATAAAAATATGAATGTCAAAATGATCCTACTTTAAAATCGTGTCTACCAACACGATCTGAATGTAATTACATAGCAGCGCTTAAACAGGAATGGAACACAATAGGAAATTAACTCATAAGACACTACATTAATTCATTTATCGCCGTCAGTTGTAACCCTGGTATGAAATCACTTAAAGGAAGTTGCGTATGCTACTAAGTTATCGAACGTTAAACACGACACGTAATGCAGTTTTCGTTATTATTATGCACGGTATACAATGCAAAAAAAGAAATGGGAAAATATTAAATTTAATTGATAGTTTGTCATAAAACAGTGACAGGATTTAGTTTAGACGGATTTAACGGTAACGAACCAATGAAAGAAGCTTAATGCAAATATTTGTCAACGCAGAAGAAACTAAAACCCGTAATAAAATTTTTCATTTTGAATACGGTTTTTGCTCGTAACTTATGATATTCCTTACCACAAATTGTGGGAAAAATACGAGCGTGAGTTTAAAGATCAAACATTGAAAAATTTCATTAAAGATTAAGTGATGCCAACTCCTTAACACAGGAAGATAGTTTTTTTGTGTATTATGTAATTGATATTGTGGCAAAACTAAAATACATATAAATACCCTGCCAGCGTTATACTTCATATCAGACAAAATAATTTTAAATGGCAGTTTTCGAAAATAATAATGGCAGAATAATGAAACAGAAAACTAGAACCAATTATGTGTCACATGGCAATAAACAAATTAGTTAAAAAATTTTCTATATTTCACACTGTGTCATTTCGAATTATCATTTTCGAGAGAATAAGTATGTAAAATAAGCAAGCCGACATGGACACTCAATGATTGGCCGAAAAATAGTTTAACAAATGCTGATAAAATTACCTTTGTTGGAAACTAATAAATTTTGAAAATTAATTACATCTTCTTGTTATTTTAGCACCCGTAGCACAAGAGAATCTAAAGGAATTTTCTGATGCGTGTGATTTTCAGGCTTTCTTTAAATTTACACTCTCGTCGAATAGTTGTTAATTTAACTTATTAAACCAGATTATTAAAAAATATCCGATAGGTAACGTCAGTAATCACAGATGTATAATAGTCTTTAAAACATACTTTGTAATATTCTATACACACGATGATTAAAACTTTAAATAACTTGCCCTATAGCTGCAACAAATTCTTGACAGATAATTATAAATATTGGAATTCATTACACAAGAAACACTTTCTTGTAGTTCATGATATATTTGAAAATAGTATTGACCTTTTTCGACTACACACCAAGGAAGTCATTATTTTTCCGTTACTAAGACAATTTCCACTTTCCATAAAGCTCCTTTTTTCAGCATAGACATACTAGAAGTTTTGCTTTAAGAATTACATAATATAGACTGAAGTAAAATACAACATTATAAATTAAGATAAAGCGATGGGAAAATCATTAAAGACATTGGGAACCAAGAAATTTAAACACGTAAATTAAGTGAAATTTTTGTAATATTAATAAGTAAATTATAGCTACTATTATAGCAATTTTCATAATATAATTATAATTATTACTTAAAAAAGCATTAATTTTTCTGGAACATCACAAAAAACACACAGATATATATATCTGTGTGTGTGTGTGTACATATATATAATGTGTACGTGAGTGTGTGTAAATTAATGTCTGGCTGTTTGTAACGTACACGTTTTTACTTTATATTGTTCATCCGAAGTTTTGGTGAATTTTTGTATGTGTATCAGCGAAATTTTTTTGACAAATAATTATATAGGTGGAAGGATGTGCAAGTCGGTTTGATGTGTCTTGCTGTGTGTACGCCTACTATCTACAAAACTTTCTGAGGAAAAAAATATTTGAAGGAGGGGTGTGGGGGAGGGCAGAAGGAAGTCTGTGGCACCAAAAAAAAAATACCAAAGTGTTGTTATTATTTTCTAGAAAATAATTGGTTTTGTGAATGGTACTGAACGTAGAAATACTTTGTTTACGAACAATTTAAGATAATTGTGAGTTTCGCCTGAAATTTTGCACGAATAAAAGATGCTGTTTAAAATCGGTGAGAATAAGCATGCGTACTAAATATAGTGTCATATTACAGTGTTGTATTGAAACAACGCGTACTAAGTCGTGGGCAAAAACTAGAAGTGTTCCATTAATGCCCACCTAACGTAAAGTTAAAGAAAAAAGACCTTGGTATACTGAGAATCTCAAACCAGAAAAAAATTTAAAATTATTATTACTATTCACTACCCATATTTTATATACAACAAATATTAATAACTCCTATTTTCTTTGATTATCTGACTCCTGCAGAAAAATAATTGCAGCTTCTCTTCAAAGTTTAAACGCCCCGTTTCGTTGTTAATTTTCTAACTTTAGCAATATAAATTAGATTTAATTACACTTCAAAAACATTATCTGCTCTGTAAAATTTAAAATTAATTGGCCCTAATTATTTTCCACGCAACCTTTCTCTCGTATTCTCGTCAACATGAGCTGGTCCGACAAAAATATTAGTAGTTCTTAAGATAATTTCTTTACTTTTTGTCAGTACTACAAAACTGGCATGATCCGCATGGGCATTTCTGAGAACGAACCCATTTACTTGAAAAAGAGCCAATGGTGCCTGCAGTTTTTAATTGATCGTGTACGAAAAAAAAAAAAGCAACATGACTTTATTGCTACTTAGAACCTCACTGAATACAAAATAGACGGTGGAAGTAGTATCATTAATTTCAAGTGCTGTCGAACCATTCCAAGAAATCTCCAACAAAAGAAATCACTGTTAAAAAGTGCACATCATTTACATTAATCATGTCCGAGGAACAAAGCAAGGTTTTCCCGCCTGCATGGAGTTTTAATGCGCTTCTGAACCGTGCAAGCAAGGATGCACTAGAGGCAATGCAGCATGGACAGTGAATGAATATACACAATATTTCGATGAAAGTTACTATAGAGGCAGGCGCGTAGCCAGGATTTGTGAAAGGGAGGGGTTTTGGTCTGCGAATATTGTGAAGAAACACCGACCACTTCTTTAAAGCGGGGGGTCCGGGGGCCATCCCCCAGGAAAATTTGGATTTTAAGGTCCAAAATAGTGCTATTTTAACCGTTTTAGTAACTAAAAATAGAGTACATGTTGCTGATGAAAATATTAAAATTTTAAAATATAAAACGTAATTAATTTTTTACCCTTTTGAAATGGTGATTTGGGGGGCACTCCCCCCAAAAAATTCTGGAATTTAAGGTGAAAAATAATACTTATTTTAGCAGTTTTTTAACTAAAATTGTTTATGCTAATGGTAAATATATTATTAATGTTAAAATATTAAATGTTTATAGTTTTCCGTCCCTTTAAAGAAGGGCTCCTCTCCCGAGAAAACATGGATTTTGAGGTGTAAAATAATGTTATCTTAGAAGTTTTCGTAACTGCAGATAGAGTAAATACTGCTGGTAAAATATTATAAATATTGTAGTATGAAATGTTTTCAAATTTTCATCGCTTTGAAATGGGTGTTCTGGGGTTCTCAACCGAGAAAAATTTTGATTTCAGGGTGCAAAATAGGGCTTTTTAAAACTGTTCATGTAACTAAACTAAGAAATTTCTATAAGTGAAAACATTACACATTTTTTACATGAATGTTTTCAATTTTAGGTGGTTAAGGGGAGGGGGTTCTGACCCCCGCTAACCCCCCCCCCCTTGGCTACACCCCTGGAGTAGTGGGCAATGTTTCTGATTGGCAGCTCCAGATATCGACAACGAACCTATCGTGTTAGCGACTGAAAGTTTGTATAAGGTGCTCGGGATAAAGTGAACACTAAAAATTTAACCTTTGAAAAATATCACTAACCGTTACTGCATGTAATTCTACATTAACTCTAGTTGTCTTACTGCTTGTATGGTTGGCAGCGAAATCACGCGATATAGTTCCTTCTATTTTCCTATTTAAATAAAACAATTCAGAAACAACATCAACCGAAATCGACACACTTGTATTTTATATAATTAATAAACTTTTTTATCAGAATATACATATCCTTACCGACTGCACAATTTATCTTACACGCGCAAACATAAAGTGACGTGTCCATACAGGTTAGCCATTTCCCGTCGTTTGCCGTTACGCGCGGAAAGATACTAATTGCCTGAAAATGGAACTTCAACATGGCTTTTTTGAGTGCTTACTTTATCCTGAATCACCTTTAGAGGAGTTTTCTCTATATGTGTCGTACATAAATTCCAAACAGGGCGATTTTTTGATGAAGTACAGTGAACTACAGCTTCGATTGATTTTGAAGTCCTGCTGAATAATATTTGCAATGCCGTAAGCGAGAATTACTTTGTGACAACTGAGTGACTTTGTGCCAGTTAAAATGTCTATATTTTCTACATTGTTTCGTAAAAAATCGTATTTAATATGTATACTTAAATATATTGTTTATAATACTCAAATAGACTGAATTATTTCTTTCTAAAATAGCCTACATAAAACATTTTCAGTATCACAAAGCCACCCCTGCAGTCAGAAAGCAACTGCCATTTACGGCACATGTGGTTCCTCGAAATTTACTGATCCGAGTACATGATACACTACAATCTCTGAGATTTTGTTTATAATGTGTAAAATGTTATCGGTTTAATATTTTAGACAAGTTAGTTCCCAGTTTCCGTTACAGGTAATCCCGAGGTAGTCGCCAACAAGGACTTTAGATATGTAACCAGTAGCTCGGAATGTCGAATAAATCGGCCGTAGTTTTTATCAAAGAAACCACCTAACTATTTTCCTGGAGTGATATTTAAAAAAATATTTAAAATCGAATTAAGAATGACCGATCAAAGCTGAGGTAAAAAAGATATTTGTAGGTGCTTCGGGATAAAGCGAGAACCTTTGAACTCGAGTTACTTTTATTCCTTTCAGATAATTTATAGTTTCCCTCTATTTTTTCTATGAACTAAGGAACCTAACTAACGATGAAAGTTAGTATGATGCACTTTCTTTAGAAGTTAATTTCGGAGGTACAAATATTTAGAAATTTTAATTAATGTTCTGGACAAAATGGTTTTAAAAAGTGTTAATTTTAATCCGACAACAATGTAACCATTTTAAAATTGTTCACATATATTAAAGACTCAGAAGTGATTTTAGATTCTCTTCGACAACCTGCGAGGCCAAGTCCAGCCGACCTTAACAGTTCGTTGCTCACCTGAATGGTGTCTAGAGCTCACACTACTGTCAAGAACAAGGGGGTGCGATTTGTGTCAGTTCGGTTTCAACCGTTCTAATTCACTGTGTCGAAGACACTTCTGGTTGAGATTTGGCAACGAAAAAATAAGTAGCTGCTTGGAGAGTAAAAATGTTATAAAGACAATTATTTTAACATAAGAAATATATCCGTGGACTGGATCTAAGTCTCGTCAACGGTGGGGTCAGTACATACATAACCATTACATCAGACAGCAAGTAGGAAGAAATCGGCCATGGCTCTAGTACTAGTGAACAATCTCAACGTCTGATCCAGTAAACAATTAAAACGTGCAATCAGTACAGCTGCGTTGGAAGTCAAAATCGAGAGGGTTCTTTATTACTATTGACACTGAGATTTTTAAATGATCGTTGCAATGGGAGTTTACAATTAGAATTTATTGGTTTGCGGACAAACGCCATTGCTAATGTTTTGCTGATTAAACCTGTGTCTCAGCTTGAAGACAGGAATAAATCGCAATTCCCGAAATTCTTTCTTTGGTTTTAACTTGTGTTGTGTTGTCTATTATTATTTGTTTGTTGTCCTGTGTTCACTGTTTTTGTTTATTTCCATTTTTTTTCATATTGGGAATCTGGTTCTGTATTTGTGTTTGTCTTTTGTGTCTAGGTGTTGTGTCGACATTCGACTGAATTCTATCTCTAGAATTCTTTGTAGTCTAACATATAAAAAAAAGCCGACAAAATTCTTCTGGGATTGTCTTTGTTAATTTTTTGTGTGTGTTTTATATTTGTTTTACTGTACCACGATGTGCTGTCTTCGGAGAACGGACGAGTCGAGAGAAATCTGAAATTTAACAGGAGTTGTAGTTATCTTCATCTGTCAAAAACAGCACGTCGATATGATCGACCTTTTCTTCCTCTGTTACTCTGTGACTGTTTTATACTTTGTCATTCAACACAGGTTAGATCAGCAAAACGTGAGCAATGGCGTATGTCCACAAATCAATAATTTCTAACTACTGATACTATTTCACAGTGGTCACTCGTTGAATTTGTGATCAATGGCACGACATACAGGATTTAAATGCCAACTGAGCGAATGTGCCGAGCACTGCGCCCGTGTGGTAGACTACCTGCGTTCCGTAATTTAAACGGGATGTCTAACGACAAGCGTTATTAATGAGCGTATGAAAATACTACAAAATGAATTTCAACGAGAACCAGTGCACTAAGAGTGTCACACAAAGGAGACCTTTTCTGTTCCTGTCAACCTTATCTGTCTATATATATTTAATATTTTTTATTGAAATGCACCGTTACAGACTTTTCAATGATTATAATGGTGCCTCCGCCGATTTTATTAATGTTAGAAGAATGATTTTACAAAATGTAAACAAACACTTTTAAGAGCTTCGTTTACGTAAAATGTATACGAAAAGTAGTCTTTAATAAACATGAAGTTTCTAATTTACATCCACAAAAACATTCCCAAACATCTTACTTTAAGGGTACGTACAGCTCTGAATAATAATTTTAGGTTATAAGTCGCATTATGTTTTCCACACATTTTGTCGCCAGGAAACGCCTCCCATAATATGTCGGTCTATTTAAGAATCAATTTGTACATTTATATGACTGGCAATCAAAATTTGTTATCGTACTTAAAGTACACTTTTATTTGAATATAAATAAATATCACATCTGATGCTTAATTAAAAACTGCGGAAATTGGGTGCTTAGACACTGAAATGACATGGGCCTGAATACAATTAAACTGAATGTATAACTAATATTTTTGTTGCAGTTCAAACGATTCTAACAATCCAAATATGATTTTTCCAAAACTTCAATGATGTTCTGTTCATTCAACACATATAACTAACTCTCCTACGGAAGCTTACGGCGAAATTATCATGTTATAGTTACATGTTTCTGTTTCAATTAGTCCCTATATTTGAACTGCAGTAACTTACATACATTGAAATAAAGCTAACGTGAATTCTGTTTTAAAAACTCTCTGATGTCGCTTACTGTAATTGGTCAAGACATGCGCGCTTTATGTCAAACTGATACCGAGATTTGGAGGAGGTTACACATGGACGAAACAGTCTTAGTATTCATCTGCAGCAATTTGAGGAAATCATGTTAAACGGATCAGGAAAGCTGTTGCAGGGAATGGAATGCGGGTCATACGAATGCAAGCCAAAAATGTTACCGTTGCACCAGCTAGCTCGGTATTTCCGTTGGTTTTAACTGTCTCCTCACCAACTCTCTAATCATACCGTTGTGATACAGTAAAGCGTATAATCTGTCGCAGTTATTGTGCTAAGCTGGGAGTAAAAAAAATACATACAAGGAAAAGTTCGGCAAATAATTGTGCGTTTGAGCAATGATAGGTTCTAAAGGATGAAAAATTACGGCCACACAACGGGTTGTGATCTTGTAATAGGGACAACCATGCCATTTACCGTTGGATATTGGTAACTTTGCGTCCCGTTCATAATCAAATACAATTTATTGTTTTCTTGTTTGAACCTTACAACTGTATCATTATATGGAAATACATTTTAAACTCTAATTTCACGAAACACACTCGTACAGTATTTAATAAAATAGTTTGCAGTTCGATTACCAAGTAAATTATACTGGAAATTATACCATGAAACACGTTCCTCTGCTAAAAATTTCATTAAAATCTACCCTCTTTAAAATGTAGGATATTAAATTTTTTATATGTTCCTAGCCAAATTTATCTTTAAAATGATTTTTATTTTAATGGAATGGAGTACGAATTTGGTTGACAAAAGGGCAGAACTTGCGAATATAAGGAGGGGAAATTATTTATCTATGTGCAGTTCAAAGTTCCGCGATTAGCGTCACAGCACACGAGAGATAGACAACGCATTTCACAGGAACACAGGAACTGGTAGCTTCGTCGCTGGCATAATGTGCTGTTCTTTGATGAACCTTGATTCCGTCCTACACAGTGTGATGGACGTGTGCGTCGATCGTCGCCGTGGTGAGCGTTACACAGAAGTATCTGTCCTGGAAACAGGCAGATCTGACGCGGGATCAGTTATGGTGCGAGGTGGCATCATTATCAATGACTGAACGGACATCGTGGTTGTCATACACCGACTTACAGCGCCCGGTACATTGCGGATATTTTTCTCGGGCCTTGCTGTTGGAATGGGTCTCCAATGGACGACTTGATAAGAGGCGGAGCTGCAGTCAGGTGTGAGATACTATTCCTATCTCCATGGATACCGCAGTCGAACATAACCTTCATTTAGCTGTTTGGCTTCACATGTCCAGGATGAGATGTACGTCAAGAAAATTGATTATTTGTTTGGAATTTGCCGCTTTTTCAGGTAAACATTAATCTTATATATTTGCGTATCTTAACCATGAAATTGAAACTAATATGTTTTATCCTTGCGTGCAAATCTACGAATGCGCAACATTTTTGCTTTCTGCAATCACCAACTAACAAATCAGCATGTTTGTAAACAAGCTTTGTTTCCCACAGTATTTCCCCTGCGATGTGTACTTCAAGTGGTCCATTAGTTTTGCAAAAAGACAACGCAAGGACACATACAGGCAGCACCCACGATGGCCGTCCCTCAGGATCTTAAGACTAACACAATGGACTGGCCTGTTTTTAGTCCAGATCTAAACCCAACTGAACAATTACCGCGTCACCTGGATAAACGTGTCAGGAACCGACACTTACATACTTACAAACGTCTTTCTTGAATAATGGTAATATATCCTACAAGCACGGATTCGTTTACTGATCAGACAGTAATACAGGTACATGGAAGCATATGCACGTACTGGAGTGGTGACTCGTGGTTTTCACGTGACACTTATGGACAGTGCCAACTTTAGTTTCGTACGTTGTGTGCGATTTACGCTCGTAGCACCCATGCGTACAGTAAACAGTAATATGTTTTTAGATTCCTGAAGCGAGAGAGTTTGGTCAGTGCTTAACATCGAGATCTGTAGCGCTGGTAAGAGGTGACATGAGGTGAGTATGGAGTGGCACCGGAATGAATGGGCAGGGGAAACGGGGGATCCCCGAGAAAACCCGCCGACCATCGGCATCGTTCTGCACAATTCCCACATGCGAAAATCCGAGGACCGACCCCGCCGGGTATCGAACCTGGATCGCCTTGGTGGAAGGCGAATGGTTCTGATCATTCGGTCACCGCGGCCTCTTCGTTTCTTGAAAATAAGGTTTATACAGTAGGGAAATATCACTTTTCCCTCTTTCAATGGTTGTACGCCAACATTGCATTGTATTTAACTATAGCCCCTTTAAGTGTTTTGAGAAGTGTATAATACCTTTGGAAATACCACGTGTTCTTTCATGCATTACCGTAAAACAGGGTGATTAGAAACACTGGGGTGAATAGAAACAAAATTGTAAATAATTTCCTAGCTGACCCCTTTTGCATTAAAAAATTATAATTACTATAAAACCGTTGTTTGTAATCTGTTTTAACTTGGCTACCTAAAAACATTATTTTTAAAACATAATTAATACCGAAAATGTAGCTTTATAATTGTGTTTCTATTCACCCCAGTGTTTCTTATCACACCGTTGTACGGCAGGGGAAAATGTGCAATTGTTAAGAGGCAATCATAATAAAGGGTCAATTTACAAATTTGGTAGTTTTCTTACATGCACTGGTAGTCATGCGTAATAATTAGTTTGATAACTCATTTGAGTTGTAGTCCTTATACAGTACGTAGCAAGTGGGTCGAACAGATAACAAATTGAGTGAAATTATTCACAAGTCCCAGCCAAACTGCACATCTTCCACAGAAACACAGTCCTCACGCTAACCAGTTCCCTCTTCCTGTTGGAAATATTTTACAATTACGTACGTTAATTGCAAATGGCTAAAATGCGGTTGGAAAATGCAGGTACTGAAAGGCAACACATGTGGCACAGAATAACAGCAAGGTAATATAGCCTAAGTACCTAGGCACAAAATATGTTTATTTAACTATGAAGGTCTATTTGAAATATTTACTAAGTTACTTACAGGTGAGAACAAAATACTTTAATATATTATGTAGTTGTATTTACGGTAAAGTTCAAGTACAGCTTGGACACATATGTGTTTTCAGTAAAGTAACCGAGTAGCTTACAAAGGACATACGTGTTTCGTGCTGCACAGTGACTCATGAAATGTTTTTTTTGCGGGAAAAATAAAATCTATGCTTTTATAAAACGAATACTATTGTGTTTGTGGTATGGGTAGGGAATTGAATAATTCTCGAGTTCATCTACCTGCATGTTATAATGCGCTGTCCTGTGTGTGATCGAGTCCCGAACATTCATCCTTTAGATACAATTCACTGTCAACCACAGCAGACAAAGGGCAGAGGATTATTACATGCAGATCACTGAACACAAAAGTTTTCCATTTACCTAGATGTGACATGCCATTTATAGTATTTAAGCCAAACAGTCAAAACATATGGCGGGATCGCTCGATATAGTGGCATGTCAAAAATCGTTTTTATTTAGGATGCTCATGATTTATTTATATTTGTACATGGAAGTGTTTGGTATGTAAACATTACTTTTATTGCGATTATATTTTCTTCAAATAAACATATTTATCCTCGGACAATTTCCTAATTAAATAGGGTAGGTTAGGAAAAAAATTGACCTGCGTGATAGAATGCATTGTTCTATGCACACTCAAGCCCCGACCATTTGTCTACTAGCTGCTACTCAGTGGAACAACAGAAAGTGAACAAATAGAAGAGGCTTGAGTGTGTATAGGACAATGGATTCTGGCCTGCAGGTCATTGAACCCGCGACATTTTCCGGCCTCTACGTATATATACATAAAATAATGAAAATACTTTATTTCCTTGATGTATGTTGTTTTGCTACAGCAAGTGATTTATTTCACAATTGCATCTGATAATTCGAGACCTTCGCCAGTTTGTTTCATGCAGTATTTGAATGTGCGACTCTCCATAAGCCTGCGGTTATTTCGAGTGTCCACGGGCATAATTTGTAATAACTACATAAACTGTGACGAGGCGGAGATTGTCGAAGAAGCAGATATCCAGGCGAGGAACAATAAACTTTGGGATATATGCTTAGGTACAAGTAAATAATAACACGATAGTCAGAAGTCAACTTAAGCATTTCAATGCAAGATAAAACTTCACTATTATATTCACTCTTACAGTCTGTACCACGAGAAGTAAAGCAAACTGGAAATCATAAAAGCAAAAACTATTTTATTTGATGTGGCAAATGTAAGGAAAACCAATCAGGAAGCATTAATTACAGGTTTTACATCTGCATTTTTCACGACTGCAAATTAACATCAGCAATGAATTCTGGGTTGTAGATATATACATATCACTGTATTGTTACTTTGACTTGCTACAATCAATTATATTTCGGATCCATTACCCATTGTATAAGACACCTGTATCCTTAACATTATATCATAAATTATAGTGTCACCTTTGAATTTCTCATAGTGGCGATCTTTCAGCGAGAAGTTTGCATGTCAGTTCAGTGATGCGCTAATAAGCGAGGGTGATGCGTACTGTGTATGCTGCAACGCCCTTAGCGCTCCGCAATTCTAAGCCTCGAACGATTAAAATATGTTCACCCAGGTGACCTCCTTAAGGGCGCCGCCTACCCCACGCTTCAAATGCGTCGCAGTGTGTCAGTGAAAACGTTTTTTTTTTCTGCGGAAATATTCAACGTGTGACCATTGTGCCAACGTATACGAAAAAAAAAGAAACTTTAGACAAGATCATAACCTCATTGTTGAGACACCAAGCGCATGAAAAACATTGTTTCTAAGCCCTCCAATATAGCTAAAAACAGTCTTTTCAGACTGCAGTACTTCAAAATGTACTAACAGGATGTATGTGAAACTGAGATTGCGACCTGCACTAATAAAATTATATTATCACCGCTTAGTGTCCCATAGTAAAAACGGTTCAGCGGGAACCTTGCACGCTACTTCAGCGCTTGGATAATTGAGGCGGTGAGGCATTTGATGCGCGCTTCAGGGTCGTCCTTACAGCTCCGTTATGTCTGACACTCTAACGCACAGGTAGGCGGCGCCCTTAACTGCAAGATATTGACCACTACTGAGGATGATACGAGGTTAGTACGAAGAAGTCGCAGAAAACTGCTAGAGTTGGCCAAACGATGGTGCCCTGAGTAAACCCGACTGTCAACAGTAATTTCAGTCTAGTGTTCGATGTGCTATCGTCAGAAACGACCCCTTCTGAACATGCAAACAGGATGACGGTTATGGGAGGCAAATTATTTGACCACTAATTCACCGTAACAGCAGAGAAGGTACACAAATGATTGAAAATACACTACTAAATTTTGCAACTGATGGCTCATTTGATTTCAGATTTGTCGACTAGCCATAAAGACATAAAAATCGGTGGGAAAGCTTCAGGGTGAATAAACCCTCGGTTTCATTTGCCTGTCAGTTTACTCGGTGTTTATAAATACTAAAAGAAACGTTCTGCTTAGTAGTTTGAAGCAATGATAAAAGTTAGTAACTACAGTTGGAGTGAGATGTGTTTGTTGGTGAGGGATGAAATGTCTGATTGCCACTTTCATTTACAAGCTCATGTTAGTTTAGTACACCTTCCTGATAGCCGCTGGACGTATAGCCATGTTCCCAGTTAATCGAAAATTATCACTACTACACTGTGGAAAGTGCATGAAAGTCTTTGCTGTAGACAAAAGGCGTGACCACTTGGTTAAATTGATAGAGCTTCTGGCCGGTGGATCGAAGGGTACCGGGTTCGACTCCCGGCGGGGGAGGTAACATTTTCAGTTGCCTCGCCAGGTTCAGGACTGGGGTGTTGTGTTGTCTCCTCATTCCTATACTGCGAAAAACAATGACGAAACGCCTTCAGATACACCCTCACCGAGTCCTGCCTTATGAGATCCCCTGAGGTTCAAACCAGCCTCCGGACTGATGGAAGAAAAAAAAATATTCAAAAGAACGAACGATTAAGATCAGTGGTGAAAAACTGACCTCGCGTTCAGGAGAACTCGGATTCGATTCCCGGCATCACCATCCTAATTTTTGTTCAATGTTTTCCAAAGAAATGACCGTAAGCAAAACATAGTGTGGTTCTTCACAAAGGTGAGTGCGTGGGCTTTGCGTCTCGACAACCCCTCGGCCAGAAACTAGGAGAGCAATCGGCCAAGGTCTTTGTTAACTAACCATCCCTGAATTTGCTTGAGCGATTTTGGGAACCATGTGAAAGAGAATTCATGATATTCGAAGCTTGGAATCGAACCCGAGTCCTCTCGATTGCGAGTTCAACTTATTGACCGTATTGGTTTTAATTTATTTCCCAATCCCTGACTGAGTGACTTTGTCCTCGCCTGTAGCCGCAGCAGAAGACACGACGACGGCCACTCAAGCATCACAACCTCCGAGACTTGGGTACCACCCAGCTGGTCGACGAGGGTGAAGGAGGTCTTAGTTTTCATTACTGTCGGCCGTGTGTGTGTGTCCTCTATCTCCGCGGACACAGAGTCTTCTTTTTTCCCCACCTGCCTGACGTCTTCGTGAGCCGATGAAGGGGGAGGACGTGTCTGTCGGCTGGACGAAAAGAAGCCTAGTTGGCAGCCATCTCCCTCTTCCCCGCCGACAATGAGATGTTGATTTGTCCGAACCCCAACTTGCGCCGCTGGTGGTCGACCAGGTGTGCCTCTTCTTTTTGCTCTTCTCTCTTTCATCTCCTCCCAGGTGCACCCTGTCCACTCATCTCCCGTCAAACCATTGCACCTTCCGGCACAGGCACGCTCGAAGACTGTCCAGCCGGCTCCAACCAGCATACACGGACACAGTTGCAACCACAGAGCATAAAATAGGAGAGTCCTAGTTCCCATGTTAAACAATGAAAACCTTAATTTTTTCCGAAGACACCCGAAGTAGGCTACAATTAGTCCCTCCTTAGTATCAACAACACAACATCAAATTTATCAAAATTTTAATTTTTAAAAATTTTATGTTCGTAATATAATTTTCATTATTACATTTAAAATGAACTTTTCTACATACTAAACGTAACCAATTATTTGATAATATCATGAGTTAGTAGAGATTATTTATTTAAATTAGTTTTTATTTAATTTCAAACGTATATTTTTCGTTACATTAAATAGTTCGACGGAGGAGGGAAACTTCGGTAATCTTCGGTTAAGGATTTTTTTCCCTATCGCAGCTACGAGGGCCTGGTTGCAACTCTATGTCGTTAACACACTTAGCCAGAGCGAGGTGTAGATTAATAAATGGCGGACAGTTTTAGTACAACATTAATGGGATTAATTCATATTAATTTGGTTTGTGGAACTGAAGTAGTTGTGTTTAAAATAATTGCGTTGCGGCGTTCCACAAACCACAATAATCAAGGCTTATTTTACGTATTAAATATGTCTGTAAAATAAAAAAAAACAAACGTATATACTTAAATAACAAACCAAATTTATGTCATTGATTTAAACAATCCAAGATGGTGGCAGATGTACCACCTTAAATACAGAAATTACTTTTTTTCCTTGAGGTCTACGGTACTGCAAACTACAGGGCAGAGTTGAAACACAACAATTGTATGTGATCTTTGAACGACGTTCACAACAATTTTACTTTTCAAAGACATTGATATAATTCAAAGGTTTGAATTTCCTAAACACAATGTTCGCAATATTAAAATTAATATTGAGGTAAGATACGGCTTGCTCAACTTTTTGGACACGTGGCAAGTGTTATTAATCTCACGTGGATAAAAATTACGCGGGAACAGCACTGGGAATAATACATTTTTTGATAATGCGACTGAAACGTTTTGGTGATTACTTACAAGTTGCTATATAATGACTAAAAACGTGGGTAGAACGCTTGTAATTTTTTTTATAAGAAATGAGTAATTGGAGACGTTCTTTTGAAACTTTTGAAACTGACAGTGCAATTTTTCGTATCATAAGTGTTATCAGATGATCAATATATTGAAATCGCGAATTTGAGCCCAACCAAGAGAGAGTTAACAGTAAAAATTTTATCAAAATATTAGAGTAGCTAAGGGGGATCAGCGCTTGATATCTTCGAATTCTTCAATTTTCGCTGTAATTTCCGTACAAAGAGATTTATTACAATTTTCCGCCTGACATGGCACAGTTATTGCATTCTTAAGAGCTACCAAATTATCACATATTCACTAACTTTCTTAGTTTTTTGACTTGTAACCTGCCGGAGGAAGAAAGTCATTTCTTTTTATACGTATGGTTACAGTTACAGTATACGCAATAGTAGTCAATTATGCCAACTGTATATAATGTAATAAACATAGCAGAATATTTGTAGGTCAAATTAAAAGCGCAAGTTCCATTTCACAAGTTAAGACTTAAATTAAAAATTTAAAAAAATCCCGACTCACAGGACATTAAATTTCAAATCTGTCAGACCAGTATAATTGCTCACATTCACTAAAAAAAAAATACTAGAAAAGAACAGAAGATCTTTTAATGGTTGAACATATTTCCTTGAATCATAGCTAAGCACAGTCTCGATCAAGTCAGCTTTCAAACAAAAAAAAATCAAAATCCGTCCATTCGTTTCGGAGCTACATTGCCACAAAGAGACACACAGATTCACAGACATAGGTACACGTCAAACTTATAACACCTCTCTTTTTGCGTCGGGGGTTTAAAATTGCGGGTACTGATCCCAATACCGGCGCACTTCATAATGCGCAATTCGTCGCCTGTAGCCGTTTTCATTTAACTGTTGATACTGTGCCATATACTGTGTACAGGGCCCCAGTCTAGTTCAAAACGTTTAGATTTTGCGAGTAGAGGTTAGGTAGTATAGTTCACTGCGATAGCCATGTTTTTAATTGAGCTCGTAACTGAAGATCTGAATTCCAAACTTCAAATATACCATATTCACTAGAGACAAACTTTTATACATGAAGTTGTCAGCATTACAAGTTAGCCTACTTTTCTACTTGTTGGTGCATATTAACCCCAGACGTTACAACATGTCTCATAAATAAAGAAATGTGACGTGAAATATTTATTTACTCTTCTTACGAAATCTTTCAAAATGGTGGCTCTACAAGAATAAATATTTCTGAAATTAGAGTTTAGATGATGAACTGTCAAAACACAGAATGTTATTGTATTCGGTCGCATTGTTCTCGAAATAAACCATAAACTATTTATGAATTGATGTAATATCTTCAAAGATGACGGACCTGCTTAATTAAACTATACAAAAATCAAAATAATGTTGGATATTTGTCTAAATATATACGTAAGTTAATATCAGTCCAGTAGCACCCGCCATATGATCAAATTTTAATTGTATTATCTTTATAAATTAAAATGATGGACCTACAATAATTTGCTATAAAAAATTCAAAGTTTGGATAGTAATGTTTGAAAACAAAATTGGTTTTAATCGGTCCAGTAGTATCCGAATTATAACAAACAACACTTCTTTCATTCATGTAGAGCTACGTTTCGAAACGGAGGACATACAACAATGAGTTCTACTTAAAAATAGGCTTGTTTAATAAACCATCAAAGTATTAATTTTGGCTATAATACATCATAGGCTACTGTTCCCAAGATATGACACAGCACGAGAAAAAGTTCGAATGTCCTCAATTACGAAAATAAGCACTTAACATGACATGAACAAACATACACAACAGTCAGGTAATGGTGCCCATTTAAACTAAGGATTTGTTACTGTTATCTAAGGTTAGATGTTTTTTGAAGAATCATTATTAATAATTTAGGCTGTCATTTGTCAGTATATATTCGACTGCGACTATACTGGTGGTTAACGGCATACCAGTATTCTAAATGAACACGACCCTAGTGCAAGCTAACGATGAACTGTGAAACATAACCAAGCCTTATTGGTTCTGAAAATGGACAGACGTTCCAAGTCGCACAGGTTCGATTCGTATTTCCGAAACTTTTTCTTCTCTGTGGACACAGCTGAATTTTCACCGTTGCAAAATGCAACGTAGATGACTACAGCAAAATTACATAGACTGCTATTTATTTTAGTTACTTTAGCAACTTGTAACTTTCTGCTGACGTTCGCAAAACCGGCCCACACTTGTAAAGAACTCGAAGGATGTTACTTCACTAGAAGAAAAATAATTACTACTGACTGGCAGACGTCCAGATCTGCGTGTGCCTGCCTATTAAAAACCAGCTATATGAAATAAAATTTACGAAGTTAGAAACATTTCTCTGACCTGTCATTTATTGACTTTGACACCATACAATCAACCATACAACTGCAAATAACAACAGTAACAAACATTACTTACATAACGGTTTACATTACTAGAATATTTTGCGATAATTGTTTTGTGATAGTATATATTTAGTATAATTAAAGTGAGAAGTTCATCGAATATTCATAATAAAGTTACTAAATTCGAACGGATTCACAAAAATAAATAGTGCTACCCATTATATGCCAGCTGCAAAATTGTAAAGGGATAGTTCGTTTGAGCATAAATAATAAGCGTACTTCAGTGTGTATTTTTATAAATTTACTTTTCAGAAAACCAAGCAGTGTAAATATTAAAAACCTTCTAACTTTTGTCGTTCCAGTAGTTTCTAATATACAGACACTAATTTGTTCTTAACAACTGTACTATTGTGCAAGAGTAAAGTTAGATATTGTATCGAAACAACGTACATAGCCTATTTATGTTATGAGCAGAGCATTACCTTGCACTAATTGCAAAACTTGATTACGGAAGTATCCGTTCCCCCATCCCCAAAATTTTCTACTCAAATAAATCAATTGGTCAATAATATAGAAAAAATGTTTTGTTCTCAACAAAATCATATTTGACTCGGCGGATATCATCACAATATTCTGTACATACGTAAGTACGTACATCTGCACACACGCGCATACACATTCACATTCATTAGGCTACGTGCCCTCATTTACATGTCTTCATATATGCATACATGTTACGAGAGCGGCTTCTCAATATACTCCTGGTTAACCTGCTCCAAGGCATCGTTAAGCTGTTGTTATTAGGCAAAACTGATCAGCTAGAGCAAAAAATTTAAACAATAGACGTAGCCAAAAACCACAACTACGTGAAACTGAGTGCACATTCTATCTTATAACGTTGAAATGGTTAAAGGCGTTTAGATATAACCTTGTGATCGTCAAAATCTGATAATGTGACTGAGAAAACCTGCATTACTCAAGCTCATGAATTTTTATATTAGCTTACAGTTAGTGTCGCTAAGGTTAATTATACTTCAGGTTAGAAAGGTGTTAAAAGTTTGGCACAGGGACAATTTCTGCCGCCTGTTGCACTGATATCTTAAACTTACCAATCACAAAGCTTTCGTGATATTTTAAACCAAAATTGGTTTGTTTGTTACTTTAAAATTAAGATAAATTTCTTCCCTTTTTGCCAAACCTAGTTAAATTTAATTTTATTACGGTTTCGTATTTTATTAGACCCGTCAGTGATAGCAGCGCAACTTGTGGCAGAATTTTTCCCTGTGCGAAACTCTCCCATAAGAAAACACATTTTTGTTTCAAACCTGTACTAGAATAAACCTTAGTGTCACATACCTGTTACTGGGCCGCGTACGCGAAGCCACCCCGCCATCCTGTTTTCCTCATCTACGGTATCCCAGCGAACGCGAAGCCACCCCGCCATCCTGTTTTCCTCATCTACGGTATCCCAGCGAACGCTTACAATTCCCGGGTAGACGGGAATACCACGAGGAAACCAGCCGGATAACGGATACGTCCCCACATAACATGCAAAAATCTAAAACGACCCCGTTGGGTAACATGGGAACAGACTTCGGCTGGTTAGTTCTGAGTAGAGAACACAAATAATGTGAACAGCATATGGTCCAGTCAAAATACTGCTGAATAGCCAAAGTTTAGGGATTTATGTAACCTAGTACTGTTAGTTGAAGTGAAGACGCCTCAAGATTGTTGCGGAACACCAGCCTATTAGCCGAAATTCTTGCATTTGTAGTAGTCACTGGAAGTGCGCAGAAAGATCATGACGAGGTCGCGCTCGCTGTAAATAGGGCGAGAGGCAGCCGAAAGTGTTGGAATGGGGGTTTAGAAAGAATGAGGATCAGCGAGACAGTTTTCGGTTAGGCAACAAGCTGCGAATCAACGAGCTGGCGGATAGCGATAAGGCAACAGCTTAGAGGTCAACGAATCGGCGTGAATGTCGCGGCGTCGAAAGTGTTGGAAACATAAAAAAAAGAGAGAGAGAGTAGACATAGAGAGATTGTGTGCGTATGTACAAGAAAGCTAACAAGAAAGTTTAAAGACGATTATTAGTTTTGATGTAAAATATCGAGAATAAGATTTTTTGTGTGTCGCGTGCTGCTTTACATTTTTTTTTTTGCCTGAGGTGTAAAAGTGTGGCATAGGAAATTTAATTATTATCATCTTAGTGTAAGGTAACGATGCGTTATGTGATTATTACACTCTGTGCTTTGGTTATACACGTAAGCAGTTTAAAACATTGGCTACAAAATGCCTACATGTTCTAAGTTACATCAAAGAAAATCATTATTTTATAGACGAAAGATCTCCCGAAAAACTGTAAAACACGGACGAGTGAGAGGGATGAAATCATTTAAAAAATGCTAATATAAAGCTTTTGTGTTCAACAACTTGTGGTATACGTAACTGTAATAACGTTTATAGAACTTTTTTTTTGTTAAAATTCACGGTACGTTTTACAAACTTGAAATTTAAGCTTCGCATATCGTAACGGGTCTTTGCGGATCCTAAATGCAGCCGCGGATTTTGTAAACATATAATTACCACCAGTGATTTTAATGACAGGCAATTTGAAGAACCGGTATGCCGCTGTCCCATATATACATATATATGGCGTAGAGTTTTATTTTATAAGCTGTCACAGGGATACTAGTAGCGCTACTTTCTCGTTTCGAAATAAAGATATTGATAAGTATGATGTAATTTGGAATCGGTGCAATTTTCTATCAGCGTTATACAGAAGAAGTTTCACCACAATCGTAAAGCTGTAGTACACAGTATATTTTATCAACAAGCATATCTTTATTAATTTACTTGTGACTCGTTTATTGTGTTTCGTAAGTTTTCAATAAAATTTTGACAGTTACGTATGTGCAATAATTTTGAATATTTTGTTGTATGTGTGACGATGCAAGACATTTTCAGTTCTAAATTATCTTAAGACGTCAATTTCACCATTTGTACGGTAAATTTTGTCTTGCATTGTGACACATATCACAAAAACAAAAAACCGTTATTGAACATAAGTAGCTGTAAAATTCTACTTAAGTCATTCGAACAGAGTATAAAAGTCGTACTACAACTATGTTTTATGGAATTATATTTATATGCAACTACGCTGTGATATTATCTTAACTAACATTATATTCACATTAGTTCTAGACTTAAGTCGAATGCCGGAACACTTTCTCTTCAAACCACACTTTCTGCATATTGTTGTGAAACATTTATTGAACAGTTTCACACAAGAGCTGAAGTGGCTGGGTGGCTATAGTCAGAGGTAGGCGCTTGTACTGAACTAGTTAAGTGGATATAATGTTTTGCGTGAGGGTTACGGTGTCTTTACTCAATACATAGTTTACAATACAGAATACTAAACGGTTGTACTACACTATTTAGATAGGAGGGGAGCAACTGTTTAGGTAATTAAGTTTATGTTCTACTCTACGATGGGTGACCCTGTGGACACCTTAGATCTCACCATCTTCATGACGCCGGAGGCTGATGATGAGTATGTTAGGCTATCGAAGGACGGCGGCCAGGACCATCCTGGCGAGCTGGTGACGGTCGGAAGACATGAAGAAGACATACCCCGATTCCCCTGATACTTTGCATTATATTACCACACTTCAGCGCAGGTGAGGAGAATCGCTGAGGCCCTTGTCTTGTGTAACTACTGACCTAATTGCAATGTCGTCGCCTCTAGCTTGTCCTCCAGGCAAGGCTCTTGGTAATCATATCACTCTACCCAAGCCACTCTTTCTGCGCATGTACAGTACGTAAACATTCACTAACTCCCGCGCTATCTTTTCAGATGTATTACTCGACCACGACAACTAGTCCTCCCGTGAGAGGAAGAAGCGTGGTGCTAGTAGTAGGTAGACACGACACAGGGAGGGGAAATGTACTGCGCCTGACATGAGTTCATGGCACACGGTCAGTGGAGATGTAGCGCGGCGAAAACCGAACCAGCTGACTGTGCCACAGTATTATGGCCGATACTGTCGTCAAGGACAACACAGCGGTAGTTCGCATTTTTCTCGCGGGACTAGTTATCATGGTCGAGTAGTACAACTGTACACTCTCCAAAGCAGCATCCAACGTACATGTAGCGGAAGGCAACTGTACACAGGACTGTGGAGTCCAACCGGCAGATTGATTAATGCGAGTTTTATGTGTCTCACGGTACAGATATGTTCAGTGTACTTTGAATTGTATTCCTATAGGTTGTTCGGTATAAAGTGAGCACTACAATTTTAACCTTTGAAAAATATCACTAGCCGTTACTCAATATAATTCAACATTATCTATAGTCACCTTTCTGCTTGTATGGTTGGCAGCGAAATTACGAAATACAGTTCCGTGTATTTTCCTGTTTAGATACAACAATAGTGAAACAAAACCGGCAATTGTATTTGAAATAATTAATAAACTTTTTTTTTATCAAACTATACAGGTTCCTACCAACTGCTCAATTTATCTTACACGCGCAAACATCAAGTGGCGTGTCCAGAGAGGTTAGACATTTCCCGGTGTCAGCCGTTACGCGCGGAAAGATACGAATCAGCTGAAAATAGAACTTTAGCAGGGCTTTTTTTGAGTGCTCACTTTATTCCGAACCGCCTATAAGCACGTGCTACACACACCACGTTGGCCAGTTGTCGTATGAACCTAAGATCTGCGCACAGCTCGGCGGCTTGGGTATAAGGTCACCTTAATAAACTGGAATCATTCACAATTGTCGGTGCTCGTTCAAGGTGCTCGTACCTGGCCGACGCGTTGTGCTGCATGCTAAATGAAATAAACGTGTTCCGCCCGCGTGAAAATAAAACGAAGTTGCAGATGATCGGAGCCTGACCCGCCTGCTATTAACATACTGGTTTATTTTCGGGTTCGCGGTTTTTCCCGTCTACGGACGTACGTGTGTGAGCCAAAGGCAAGCGAAACTAGTGATTAAACTGGCTTCAAAGACGGCGAAGCCAGACAGTTAATAACCCACTTAGGGCATTAACCCTTACCGTAAATGTAATGAATGTACTCTTTCGGCTTCGTCACGTCGCAAAATAAGTATTACAGGGGTTGCCTTTGTGCAAGTTAAGTGACCTGGTCTTATGCATTTGGCACTTTAACGTACCTGGATCCACTGGCGACTGCTTGTATACATGTCCCTGTTATTTTGCAATACAGGGTGTCCATAAACAACCGCCAATAAACAGACCGCGCGAACCGTGGGGTAAATTTAAGACGAAAATTTAAGTCGCAAAATGTTGTACAGCGACATTTTACGAGTACAATGTGGCAACAGTGGACGGAGAAAGTCCCTTCCGGCAATTCACGTTCAGGTATTATTATTATTATTTTTTTACGTCGAGTAAACATAGTATCATATTTGGACTGTTCGGAATTTTGACATGCACCCATAATATACAGGTAAGAATAGTAGCCAGAATCTGTGGAGTGCAACAGCGGACTAACTACAGTGCTATGTTGCAATATTGTGTGTGTAAAATGTCAGCGTACATTTTTCCGCAAACATTTTTGTCTCCAGTTTATCCAGGGAATCGCGTTGTGTGCTTATTAATCGTTTGTTTCTTAACAGCCTGTATACATACCGTCACAAAAATAAATGTATTTGAAAATTTTTCACATAAATTCTAGCGTGCGTAATACGAAACCTGTTAACACTTTTAAATACAGTTTCGTTAAGGATAACAATAAAAAGATATATTTTGCTATTATCTCAGGCGGCAAATTTTAAGTACGGTGACACCTGTACACTATGGAGGAGTTAAGAGAATTTTGTTAGGGCCTAAAAATACGTGTGTCACTTCTCATGCACAAAATATTAATTTTTGCATCACGACTAAATAGCCAGGTTCGTTGATTATAATGTGCATTTATAATTGCATTACAGTTGATGAATCTATGTGCATTTGCATAACATATATAATTGTTACTTTGGTCTTCATTAAAAAGCAAAATAATGCAATAATTATTTTAATTATATTTTATGTGTTCAATAAGAACACTTAACTGACTGGAATAAAATGTGAATAATGAAATTTATAGTAGTTACGTAAGCATCTGTTAACGTGTTTTAAAATAAATATTGCTAAAATCTTGGATCAGATAGCTGTGAAGAAAAAGGCAACATGCTGAATGACAGGGGTTATTATGAAGTTTGGAAAATATATAACCGCGAAAAAAATGAGAAAGCAGCGGAACAGCCTTTAGCAAGGAGATCGGCCGGAACGATTCCCACACACGGAAATCCCGTCGACCCCGCCAGGGAATCGAACCCGGATCGCCATTGTTGGAGGCGACCGCCCTAGTCGCTGGGCCAACCGTGAACATTGAAGAACATGACTAACGACATAACGGAGTTGTTCGAGAGAGGCACAGGTGATTGTGATGAGAGTTTTGTCCGACGGGAGAGAGAGAGAGAGAGAGAGAGAGAGAGAGAGAGAGAGAGAGAGAGAGAGAGAGAGAGAGAGGAGCTGAAGTGGTTGCTGGAGCTACAAAAACAAAAGAAACTATACTCTGGTCGCGATGACTGGCCAAATTATCGGCAGCTGAGGAAGAAGAGAACACCCGTGTCCAGTCTGTTTGTTTCGATAGCCGCTCCGATCCGTTGACTGGGTGTTGAGATAATTTCCATCACCGTAACCTCCCCTGCCCACCTTCTACGTCTGCCTACTTCTTCGCGAGTACAATAAAACGTACTCACGAGCAGCAATCATTACGGGTAGCTACGAACCGACTAAAAGAGAGCGTTTTTTATACTGCAGCGGTTCCAATGGCTACAGGTGGTTCAAGAAAGAGTGTATCGGTTTGAAGTCCTTAATATTTTTTCCCCGTTTCAGCAAGTTTGTATTTTTTTTTTCTGACTTTTTTTACTTAAGTATCGTTCAAATTGTATAAAATGTGCCTTACTCAAGAAGCAACAGTAAAAAAATATATATATAAACTTAAGCAAGGTGGTCTTCAAAACCGCGAACAGCCTATGCTCACCGCCTGCATCGGTTCTTGTGTACAGAAGGCGGTGATTTTCTGCTGAACAATTTCGTGAGGCGCTGCAGGTGCATACTTCCACGACCGAATCAAGGGCTTCCCGATATGACCTACTTGTTTAAAGTTTTCCTTCCTCTGATTCTCATTTTTTTATTTACGTTTTGATTTCTGGCAGGGATCCTTGTCAGCTTTAAACTGAGATAATTTATTGCTAGTGGGAAAATTTTGACGTAATTACAATACCTATGTCAGTTTACACACAAACAATAATTTAATCACAATGGGAAAGAGTATTATCGGGCCTAAATATGACACAAAAAAACGTTCTGCTGGCCTGCTGAGAGAAACAGCGAAGCACAGCTAACAGGAAATGAGCATAAGTCCGAGGTTAGAAAACTGTAAAACTATTTATACATATTCAAAATTATGTTGGAAAATATTTCTTGCTGCTTTGATCTTCGTTGAAGATGAAACTTAACGTAAGAGTATGCGTTTATGAGTTTTATATCGATTTTGTGTTTAAATAATTGTGTCAGCAATTACTGTCGGCCCCTTGGTTTGATTGCATGTGCTTTCTGTTTAAAGTTAGGAAAATTAATTCCTAAATAGGACCTATTCAAAATTTAAAGTAACACTTAATAAATTTTTTAAAATTGTTATTGAGTATTTCCATTTCTTTTAGGCGAAATTAAAAAAAAAATTAGCATTGCAATATTTTTTTAAACTGAAACCATATTAATATATTGTATGTACAAAGCAAAACAAAGGATGTCTAATAAACTATTAGTAGTAAACATAAACCTAAACTCTTCAGGCAAGATTTAAAAAAAAAATTGTTAGCATGTGCATCTGTTCTACTCAAAGGAATTTTAAAATGTATGTAATATTTTCTTTAAAGAATTCCCCGTAGTATTAGCATTTTAGAGTTTTGCTTAACTGTATGAAATATAGGGCATTTTACAAGGTAACCTATGTCAACTAAATATTTTCGCCTCATTTCAAACTTCCTTCTACTATAGTAAAAGAAAATCACGTTGATGTCATGGAAGATTCATTTTAGTAATTTCAGGTAATCCATCTTCTAACATGTTTTCCTTTTCTGTAATTTTTTTATGAATTCCAAGAACATTAAAAAAATAATCACCTTTTTGACTTAATTACTAAGAACACTAAATCCTCGAAACAAGTTTGTAATTTCTTAATTTTAATAGTCATATTTTTTCAAAATATTCTTCCTCTCTAATTAACCCATTTATCAGCGGGTATCGTAGTTTTATCCCTTTTCATTTTTTAAATTTTAATTGCAACGTAACAAATTTGTTCGCAGTAAAAGGTATCAGTTCTGGATTTTAAAATTTTATTCTTATTTTAGTTTATTCTTTTTAATTAAACATTAAGCTACACGGCAATCAATAATAACAATTTCTTTTCGAGCTTCGTTGACTAATTTGTGTTACTATAGGCGTAATTGTATGAAGCGGAGTTGAACAAAAATTTTTAAAATACTATACACTTACATCAGCAAACTTGTTGACAGTAAAATTTGTTCATCAGAGCTCCATGTCAATGAAATTTACTCATTTAGATTCGACTATGGGAAGTAAAATTTCCCAAGTTATGATTCGAGAAGATGGTATTCTGGGTGGTATTATGTATTTTGTTAATGGTTTTAGCCGCTAATAATTATTTTGTATTATGAGAGTATTTTCAAAATAGTTTTGCTAATAACACTGTCTTGGTTACCTAACTTCTTAAATTTTTTAATCACTGCACCATAAAAAGATGTAACATTCTAATATTTAATATTTTTAATTTTCAGAAACTATTCTGTTGGTAATACATATGTCTAACAGGCTTTCATTGGGCAGATGAAATTTTTTATGTTGTGCATATATATATATTTTCAGTAATAGAATTCAGAAAATGTATAGTTGGTAACAAATAAATTTGAATTGAACAGTGCTTATTTAGACAAAATAATACAGAATATTTTAAGGCTCTTCTTACGAGCATGCAGCCGTGAAGCTTAAAGATAGAGTACATGAAAAAAAATTCTCAATTGATAGATTTTTAAGATAACAGTTTTAAAAAATATATATCCTACGTAAAATGTCTTCAAAAATATTTCTGAAGGTAATATTTACTTGCACATAAATTTTCCTTTGTTAATTGCTATCGTTGACAATACAATTAAGAGAAAAAGTACTAAACACAAACATTGGCAGAGTTTTTCATGTAGCAATAATCTTTCAGAAATTCTGATGATGGTAGCTTTTGTTTGAAATAGAAACTTCTAAACCTCATGCAGAGAGACGCAATTCGATTAAACACTCATTTTCCCATTCGAACATCTATTAGCTTTAGGACTGGCAGGCAGCACCGCAGTTTTCAACGTCTTTTATATATATATATATATATATATATATATATATATATATATATATATTTGTACCGGATATTTTTTTTCTTATTTTATACACACATTGTGACAAAATCTTCCTCTTAGAAAGTTGTTGTATCCCTCATAGTTTTTGCATAATGAGTCGTAAACGTCAAAATATGCACTTTACTGTTTTATGTACGCCACTTAAACCAACCGACATACCAAACCGAAAAAATTCACAGTGTATAACAATGTCGTAGGCTATGATTTGAACTATATAAAATATAAAATAAATAAATTTTTGTATTTTTACACAATCTTCTAAATGTTTAAACTTTCATTTCAAATTTCAAAATTTTTTTTAAATACAAAAATATTTTATTTTTAGTTTTTATATATCTAATTTCATAGCCTACAACATTTTTATACACAGTGAATTTTTTCGTTTTCGTATCCAGTTGGTTTTAGCGGCGTACTTAAAACCGTAAAGTGCAAATTTGTACGTTTACGACTCATTACGCAAAAACTATGAAAGATCAACAATTTTCTAAGAGGAAGATTTTGTCACAATTTATGTCTAAAATAAGAAAAAAATATCTGGTACAAATATAAAAATAAAAAAAAAGACGTTGAAAACTGAGGTGAACCGCGCCCTTAAGAGTGTGTGTTATATTTTTAAATATGATAAAAACACCCTTAAAATCTACATGTTTGTGAACGTAAATATGGAAAAACTACAAAAAAACAGTACTGGATAGTGATATCAGCCAACTTTATGAGCGAACATTTACCAAGACGGATACACTTGTTAAGCGTGATCTGTTACGCCGCATTTAAATGTAAGAGAATTCGGCGTTAGAGATTGTTCTTCATAAATACGTTACTCCAAGAACATTTTCACCCACATAGTTAATAAAACGTATTGCCTAAGCCTGCTGATATTTTATATTTGCAAGTTGTCTTCCAAAACCTACAATAATTTTAAACTGATGCTGTTAGAGCAGAATGTGTCCCATGTACTCTTATGAGATATAGATTATGGGCATAATTTCGAGCCGTGTCAGTGGGCAACGCGAAAGAAAATAGACGTAAAAATGTTTTTGCAGAATAGTAAGATTTTGACATGCCAGTAGGAGAAAGTTAAAAAAAAAGGAATGTCTGTTTTAAAAATCCCATAAAATAATGATTTATATGTAAATTTAAGAAATAAGAATTACTATATTTGAGCAAGATTAACGCTTTGAAGAAAATTAATTAATCGTTAAATTAAAAATAGAAATTTACACTCCATATAAGGTTAATATGCAATCGCTTGATGCACTAACAACATATTAGATCCGAAAATAATTCTGCCCCCTTCCTCAAAACCACCTTCCCCTTCCTACGTGAACTATTGTATATAGACCTGTCAGATAAAAGGATTCCAGATTCCCGTTGGCTCCCTCGCAATATCGGTATAACGTACAATGTTAGGTACACACACGAAGCAACAAACATTTGGAAATTCCTGCAGAGATTCTAAACACCCTATGACCAAGGCATGCGAGGTTATACGCTGCGATCCAAGTATCAAAATGTACTTTGTCTGCTAGTGGTTGTTATTTGACTGAATGAAATAGTACAATCACAATTATATAACACCTAGTTAATTACTATTGACAAATCAATAAAATGTGGGGATTGTCTGTATTTTTCATTATAAATACCCTCATTTACATAGATAAACGTAGAAAACGTGCACTAAATTGGACTTCGAATGCAGAAGTAAAGTTTCGATGTTCAGACATTTCTCGTAATGCAAATCATGCAGGGTGAATTTGTTTGAATATTTTTGAATTTTTGTTTTTTTCCCCATAGACTCTACTGTTTTCCAACTATATATTAATTAGAAATTTCAACAGATTGCTAGTTGGTGATATGCATGGAAAAAAGTTAGCTTGTACGATTTCGTAAAGATACAAGTACGTATTAGTAATGCTATTACCAGTATCAAATGTGCTTCTTACATACAAGAGGATTCTCACATGGGCAAATAAATACAAAAACCTTGGTCAAAGTGTACTGGTGGCTGTTGGAATTATGGCCGTGTAATATAACACGATTAGTAAGAGGACCCTTAAAAAAACACAGAAGGTAACTCTAAGTAAACCTGTCTTTCCTGTAATTCCTTTTTTATGGCACAATAAACTTTTCAGTCGGTAGCAAGTCAGCGGCGATAAAGTATCACATTGTATGGCTAGTGATTATGTTGGGCATCGCTGACATGAGCGAAGATGTAGTTGGACAAGTATTTTTAATACCCACTTACTATTTATTCAGTCATACAAAATGCATTAGCTTTACAGCCGCAATGATTAAGTAATATAACAGTTTTTTTTTGTTTAGGTATGCATAAAGTAAATACATTTCGAACATTTTATTTTACGTTATGTTTCAAAGGATTTACAGAAACACCCGCGAATATGCAATGTGTGTGTGTGTGTGTGTGTATATATATATATATATATATATATATATATATATATATATATATATATATATATATATTAGCAACCTACTAAACGACGATTTTTAAAACGTCAGTGAAATCAATTAGTTTCATCCTATCAGTTGTGTACTCTTTACTTAGTGTATTATAGAGTAAAATAATATGGGTGTTGTGTACTGTGGTGAAGCATAATAATTCTGTGAAAATTGTGCCTTAAAAGAATACTTGAACCCTTACTAGTTTTGACCTCCATAATATTCATAAGCCACATCCGGTTTCAACAAGCAATTACTAGCACTTTCGTCCACATGAGAACAATAATCCAACATACAGAGATTAAGTAGAACAGTTATTTATTTAGTCCAAACAACTAAAACTATAGAAGTAATACTTCAGGAAGTATAAAATGCTGACTTAAACGGAAAATTATTAGCTATGAAAGCTTATGTGTGTAGGTAACTACCACATTCTTAATATTTAGAATTTCAGGCCGAAATAAAGAAAATATTCCTTGAAAAGTTTTCAAAGTGATAAAACATCATTTCACAAGAAATTACTTTGTGTAATTCAAATGAAATTAACGTAATTTGAAGGGTTAAAAAATCAGAGTACTTTAAAGACTGTTTCTCCAATTGAAATACTAAAAAAAATTGTTTTAATAGTTTGTTAAGCTTTAGTCTTGTACACAACACGAAGTAAGTTATTTAAAATGCCCGCGACTAGTCTCTGTCTCTTTCTGAGCGGTAGGCTTGAGAATTAGCATAAAACAAGGCAAATGGGCCAAAAGTTCTAATAAATCCGACAATCATAGTTACTCTTCAAAATCAAAGTAATATATTAACACTGCTTAAAATGTACTAATTTATGGTAAAAACAAGTGTCTGGTGCGATAAAACAAGACGGCGTCATACCAATCACGTCTCTTACGGAAATGGCGTCACCAAGCCACCAACGCTGCCGTCTTCAAATCTTGCGCACTAGATAATTAATGACATTTCGGTCTCGTAGACTCTTCTAAACAATCTACGGACTTCCTGGCTTAACAAACTTTACTTGGCCGTCCAAAAACTGTACAAAATGATTACGATGGCGCAAGCTTTCGGTGCTAGAGAAACGGTAATAAAAAAGGCCAAGACTGCTCTTATCTCCAGACAACGCCCTCTCGTTCGCGGCTATTCCTCAAGCCTTCACGACGTCGCCAACACAGGCATCAGGGCTGGAGAATTATAACAAACGAAAATTATACAAAAATAAAACAAGAATAAAATAAAAATAACTAAAAATAAAATTAAGATTTTGGATGTGAGTCCCAACAAAAAAAAAAAGAATAAATAATATTAAATAACTAAGTAGGTAGGAGCATTCATTAACTGATCCTATACATTCCAAAGAGAAACTGAACTTGCAAAACATTAAAATAAAATACAAGAAAATTTAAGTCATTTAAGATAACGAGAAAGAAACAAGGAAAAGAATAATTACATACAATAAATATTCATACTATTAAATAATATATCCTTTCTATAGCCAAATGCTATACAGTATGGCTGAACAAATAAAATCAACTCTAGCTTGTTGCAGTGATCACATAATTGTTTTACAGCATGAAGAAAACGTAAAGTTTCTTTTGTCATTAACAAACATGTTAGTGAATTGTCTCTCTTCAGCGAAATAAAATACGTAATGAATGAAGTTTAGCTAACGACGTTTACGTACCATATTTATTTAATTGGTCATGCTACTTAATGTTTCTAGTCACATACATTCAACAGTTTCCATAGTTGCTATGAGTTTGTTAGCATATTAACTCTATTTTGTGACAGCATCATTTTTCTTCTTATGTCCAAATTAATTTTGATTGCTAGAACTACAGTAAGTAGGTTCACTTCTAACACAACTGTTGTAAATTGCAGTTCAAATAATTTTAATATTTAAACGCGCATGTATTCTTACAGACTTAAATAATTGTAAATAATGGATTTGTCTTAATTTTTGTACTAAAGGAACAAAATTAAAATTTAAAATACATACAAATAAATTCTTTTCAATAATCAAACTAGGTAGATAAGTAGTGCAAAATACACGTGACATTTACAATTAATATTTGAAGATGATGTATAGTTTTCTGCCTATATAAATTGTAGTCATACAGTCTTAGGCTTTAATTTTAAAAGGATACATTTTACTACTTAGTATCTAGCTTAGACTGTAGTTATACAAAAAAATTTTCCATGCATTACCTCAAAAATATGTAATCGTGCTAAGTGTTCTGGTTTCTTAATCCGTATAATCAATATCAAATAAAACGTTCAGTTCTTATTACAGCTAAAACGTAGTAACATACTCTGATAATCTTACTCATTTGTAGTTTATACCCTACATAGATATGAGGGTACGAAGTAAATGAAACGTAAAGAATTCTACTAAAATTCAATAAATATTCTCCATTCAAGTCCACTGCAGGGGCAAAATTAATTGACAAACAAGTGGTTACTTCCGTTAAGTGTAGCGATCAGCTTATTAATGACGTGCACCATACGAAACAGCGATGACATGATTTTAAATCATTGTATTGTGATATAATATATTTTCATATTCGTATATTCATAGAAAATATACATAACTAACGCCATGAAATACGCTACAGCAATTACAAGATATTTAAGGGAAATTTGTGTCATTTTTGCTATTTTTTAAAGGCAAAAACGTGTCCACAATTATTATAGTTTTTACTATGTAACCTATGAGATCTTATGTCATTGTGAATTATTTTATATTTCTAGACGAGTTAAAGCATGTTATGGATAACCGTAGTATTTTGTATTTCCCATGCTATAATGCAATAACTACGACATAAAAATTATTTTAATTCACGAAATTATATTAAGTAATGTCAATGAGTTTAACAATGTACGACAAAAATATTTAATTACGATCTCTTTCATTTTTGTGTATCAACAGTCATTTAAGTTGGCTATTTAAGGCATTCAAACTACAATTGTTGCTAAACGCGTACACATTAATATTTTTTAATAGTTAAAAAGTGCCACTGTCCCCTATTGAAAGTGTTATTTGTTTGCTGGCAACATTACAGAAGAACTGTCACCAAGATTCACACTAGAAGGTTAAGAAAATTACATCTAAAACACTTCCTAAAATAAAATTTTCAAATAATTGTAGTGTTTTAATGATCTTTAAATGCTTTCTATCTAATTTAATTACAAAAAGTATTATAAATACTTCATATTTATTTTAAACAAACTTACCGTAAAATACATATATTGCTTTTTAGTAGTGTTTTGGGAGTTGAAATAAAAATTAATTTTAAGGAAATTATTTTAGTAAGTAGATTTTGACAATAGATTTTCAAATGTCTCCCAAAATGCTCGTTATTTCAACTTTTTTTTAAAATCTAAAACTAGGAAAAACACTAACATACATTGTGTAACATGTATGTAAAGGAAATTATTATCAAAAGATGGGTCCCAGAAATCTTTACTTTGTACTACTTATAGCTTAATACTTTTTACAGACATATACATTAAACATGACGACCAAATACTGAATTGTAGCTAATAAAAATATTACCTTGCTCAATTCTTGTGTGTCTGAAATTCTAATTTTTTTTAAAAGTTAAGTAATGTTAAGTTTAGATATTTCGATATTTTGGCGAAACGAAAGTTGAGAAACTACGGAAATTTTAAATTTTAGTGATAATTTTATTGTACTCATTTATTAATAATTGTCAGTAAGTTATTCGTTACCATTTAAGTAAACGGTGGATACATACGAAAATAGCTTAACGCTACAGAAATTTTTATAGTATAAAATTGCAAAATTTAAAAGAACATCACATTGGTTTGTACTGGCAATAATTTTATTTGCTTGTATATTTGAGCACGTGTTTATAAACTCGCTTTCTTGTCCATTTCTTTTGATAGCAAAGAGACGTTCAGTATCGGTGAACAATGTATTTATGAAGTGTTTTAGGGTTCTTTACTCGCTTCTTGTCTGTCTGTTTGATACAAATTTTGCAATCGATTATTAACTATATTGCCGATGAGCTATAGACTGAAACTTAAACACAGCTCAGAACTAGATGACAATGCAATAGAAACGAAAATATTTTGATCAAAATTAACAAATTTTTTTTAAATAATGCGTTCAACTTATTTCCCGATGAGCTAGAGACTTGAAACTTTAAACATGACCCAGAAAAAGGATTAAAAGAAAAAAGATAATATTGTGAAAAAAAAAATTATTTACAAAATAACAATATTATTTTAATACACTACGTTTTTAAAACTCACGATAGCAAAATTTTCACACAAGACTAAAAAGCAGAAAATAATGTAGCAATTATATAATACATAATTATCTTAAAACAAAAAACGTGGGGCGCATGCAACTGATAATAGTAAAGAGCGTAGAGAGTAGATGCCGTTAAGGATACTCAGTCAACAGTTCATATCATTTTCAGTGCAATAAAACTGTTAGTAGGTCCTAACTTAGGTGAACTATTCATGCGTTAATTACTACCTATATGCGTCCCACGTTTTTCGTTTTGATATTACAAGTATTTTTTTCATACGAGAAATGATTTTTTACTTGGTTTTAAAGACATAGTACATTGAAAAATTATGTAATATTATTTATTATTACATTATTTAATATATGAAAACATAGTTCACATTTTTACTCTGTGTGGAGAATTGTGTATAAAATAAAATCCATACAATATCGAATTTTATCGTTCTTTTTATCTAATTTGTGCAGAGAATTAGTAACTTATAGAAACAATGTTTGATTTATTTACTTCATTAAATGACTAACTATGTTTACACGTTTTTACAATGTATTTTTATAGTAAAACATGTACAATTACTATATTCTAGAAAAAAATTATCCCCGTAACTACCAGGACAGTGTAAATGTCATCGAAACAGCAATTAAATACATTTCTGCAAAATATAATACTGTAATTTATACAAACAACAAGAAACAACTTTCCGAAAAAATTATGGGACAGTAACATTTCTTTAACCCTTTTCATAAAAAAAAGTAAGCTTACATTTCTGCAGTAGTTAAAAATTATCTTAGCAAACTAATAAAAGCAAAATAGTGTGATTTACATAATGATATTTTGAATTATTTTGGTTTATATTAATTTGTTGGTTTACTTTAAATTTTGTGAACATGTACTATATAATATTAAGGTTTTTCGAGTTTCGTAAGGAATACATGTATTAAGAGGTATTGATAACACAATGTCAGTTTGGTTGACATGAGCACATGACTTAGCTTTGGACATTAAATAATATTTTCACATGCCTGGCAGCCCTGAGTAAAGAAATTTACTTACGGTACAATCCATGAAATGAATCATGAAATTATAATAACATTTATACACAGTTGAGACAAACAGAAAACAAAAATTGTGTAAAACTGTTCCAGACGCTCCACTCTTGAAGAAAATGTAAAAGTTAGCATTACATTACGCACTGGAAAATTTATGTTCATTGAAGAATATATGTTGGTAAAACTTAAATATTTCAGAGAGACCTATAGATTAAAATTTGTTGCCAGACTATCAAATAAAAATAATCTTTGATTCAAGTAAGATCACAAGCCAAGTATCAGGATAAAAGTTCTTTATTCACCAAGCCAGATCTTAAAATGAAACATTTCACAATATGGAAGCAATAAAATTTCGGCTTACGGGTATTGGCTGCAGATTTTGCAGGCTGTGTTGAATTAATCCATATCCTGAGAAATCTGTAACATTTAGTAGGAGGAATTCACTAGCTCCATAGCACACGGCCTATCACATTGCAGTTATTTAAATTATTGGTCGTCTTGGAATGTGATATTCAATTCCTCTTTTTTTTGTAATGTAATATAACATTCAGGACGTTTTCATGATGATAAGAAAAATTTCAAGGAGGGATGATGGCAGAAGAACAAAAGAAGAAAAACTATAAAGTGAATAGAGATCCTGAAGTGTCTTAGAAAAACGTTACATCGGAAGGCGTGTAAAGAGAATGTTTAACAACAGTTACTGTTTTTCTTGGCATCGTTGTTACACACCACGCGATGAAGGCATCTTATAGTAAGTGTTTGTAATATCGGTCCCCAGCATCGATGCAGAAATGGCAATGGCCAAAAACGTTTTCGTCACATTCACAGTAACAAGATTTGCGACGACGTTCTGAAGACATAGGTAATACGAGAGCGACACACACACACACACACACACACACACATATATATATATATATACATATATATATATATATATATATATATATATATATATACATATAATCCGTTCCAAAAATATTTCGCCGAGGTTTTTGTTAGTAATCATTTTTAAGATATTTTGCTTGTTTTCCGTTCCTCTATCTCAATTTGCTTCTCTTTCTCTTTATGTTTCAACCACCTTTCACACTTTGATTTTGAGTAAGTTTGTAGACAGTATTCCTGCTCTAAATAGTCCCATGCAGCAATCTCAAAAAAACATATGTTGGCGAAATGTTCAGGTAAACATTTTTAATCGCTGCAAGGAACGGAAGTGTCAGCGATGCACAGTGGCAGACAATCGCACAATTGTAACTATCAGACGCATACACTTATGAACGTGTGCACAATTGTAACTATCAGACGCATACACTTATGAACGTGTACAGTAAGAGCCGTTGCCTTCGAGATATGCAACCAACTCTGCTGTCGAGTATTGAATGTTGCCTGTTGGCAGGCGCTTGAATAAATAGCCTTCATAGAGACCGCAGGTAATTTACTGACATCTTTTTATTATTCACTTCTAGTTCGAATGTATTTGTCAACTCTTTACTTACGACTGCCTTCTAAAAATTTAAAAGAATTTCATCGTTTTTATATTTTACCCAAGAAAAATTTAAATTGTTTGAATTTTTTAAGACGAAGATACGGGCTAATTTAATTTAAGAACACTGGATTACGATTTCTTGACACAGAAATTAAGATGTGTTAAAGAATATTTTCATATTTCTGTCAGTTAATCACTGCTTTTTTTGTGTTTGGAAATCTTATGAAAACCATTCATCAGTATAATTTTCTAAAATATTCCCTTTATTTATCAGTCGCAAAACTTACATTATTTTCTAAAAGAGTAATATTGTGCACATTCAATTAAATTTCCGAATAGTAAAATACGATGATTATTAGAGCTTCATGAGAATAAATTAAATTTCTTTCGAAGTTGTGAAATAATGTTACAAAGTACACGTTTCAGTTTCGGAAATTAAAATCCTGTGCTTGTAACAAAGACACAAAAATCATTCTTAAAGGGTACGAAAAAAAAACAATAATTTTATTAAATAGTGCGGTAAATTTTCCTTGTGTGTTTTCAAGGTTACGATTTTATGGAAACGGTTTGATGATTATATAACTGTAAAATACACGTTAGCACATTAGTGACTGACATGTCACGATGCAAATAAAATTAAGGTTTGTGTTTGTCGGGATGTGTATGCCTACTTCAAAATAAACCGAAAATGGAACAGTAGTGTGCGCGGAATTAATGTTGTGCGGTGGCAAAACCCTTTGAAACAGCCCGACCTAGTGCGAATGGCGCTTTAGGAGCCCATCCTCCCCCCTTTAACAAAAAAATTTCATTTGGAATATTCTCCTGGTAAAGTTGAAATTACCGGTGTGTGTACAAAGTGTGAAAGTGAACTGGCTGGAATTATCTCAGTTTCAAATTAATTAGTTGAACATTTTTAAGCTTATAAAATGTCACTGTTTGTTTACCTTCTTTATTAAATTATAACTAGTTTAAAGGCTTTCTTGTGAATATTTTTACAAACTTGGTTGATAGTAACCCAGTATAACAGCATAGTGCTGCAAAGTATCTTAATGAACATAAAATATGTATTTAAATTATTAAGTTGTGTGCTTTGTAAGGTCTATACAATCGACAAGCCTGCAGGGCACCTTCCATCATTAGGGGTGGCAATTGCAACCATTTGCTACCCCCTACCTTTGTGCACGCCTACACTGAAAAAAGAGTATAGTTGCAGGTATCATACTTTTGTTAAAATAGGGACAGCAAAACAGTTTGGTTGTTAGTAGAACTCTGGACCACGGCCATAGAGGAACAGGTCTGGACACTTGGAGATGAAAATTGACCCCGTTATGACTGATTGGCGCCACTGGCACTCTGGGGTTGTTTTAACATTGCGTAAATGGGATTACAAGGAGCAAACTCGTGTCGGAGCTGCTAGGAGAACTGCTAGTAAGACGCTACACTGCAATGTTAAAACAACACTTCATTGCTAGTGGCACTTTCAGTCATAACTGGGTCAGTTCCATATCATTGGTAGATAGGCGAGTGTCCAGACCTGTAATTCTACGACTGTACTCTGGACAGTTCTTCCAACAATATGTTTTGCAGGATAAATAAATAGCCTTGTTGCTTTTACAGACCAGATGGTAACTTCTACGAAACAGATTGTTGAAGGAACTGTCCATAGTACTACGAACAACCAAACTGTTTTGTTGTCCCTATTTTAACAAAAGTATGGTACCAGCAACTACACTTTTTTTTTCAGTGTATGAAACAGGATAAAGTCGCATACTTTCTTTTCAAAGAAGCACTGATGTGCAACATTAGCCATAGACTGAGATCTTGCATGATGAGAGCCAGTAATTTTTGGTGAAAATAATTCTGCATCACTTTGTGTCAGTGCCTTACGTGTTCATATACAGCTGTGCTTCATGGTTATTGGCAGACCGTATTTGAGCAGAGGCGTGGCTCATTTGACTGTGCCAATCAGAACAAGATCACTGCGACACCGCACGTCTGTTATTTGCGGGTAGTACCTCAAGACGTTGACAGTTAAAAACAGCCAATCACATAACAGAACAAGAAGCAGAACTGCAGGTGTCCACGTAAGACATTGAAACAAGTTTGTGAGAATCCTGTTCACCGAAAACCATTGCCTCTAATGAAGACATCAGATTAAGAAGGTCAAAGACATCGAATAGTAGTAGCTTGGAAAAAGTCCTTTATGAGCATTTGTTACAAGTGTATCTGATCCAAGGAAAGTAGGCAGTAACATTGACGAATAGTGCAGGTATCATAAGATAAGATTATAATAAGAGTATATAAATAAATTGAGTACTATGGGAGTACCCAAGGTAAGCAATTTGACTGATTGCTAATACATATCAGTCTAAACATGAAATAACACATGAGATGAGGCCCTACTATGAAGAAGCGTCGCAATGCGAAGGGTGCAACGGCAGTACCACGAGAAAACATGCCAGTCAACGGAAAGTCCACACGCTTTCAACCCGGATTGTCTTGTTGGGATGCGTGAGCTTTAACCACTGAGAATCTCTTGATGTTGCGTTCTATTTCGCGCTGATTGTTGTCTAAATCGTCACGTAACCTTATTTTTTAAAATATTAAATGTAATTAATATTTGAGTTGGCACTCGGCTGTAACTGTGCAACGGACCTTGTTTGGCATAAAATAAAGCAGCAATGTTCCAGCCAACGAGCATTACTCATACGGAATGTGTCCTCAATATTTTTCTTCTTCTTTTCTGCATTCTAACTACGGGAAAATATAGAAACACAAAAGGAATAGCATTGTGCATGCGGCGTTTCTTTCCTAATTTTTTTCTCGGACATATTTTGTTTATTTTGCAGTTTTTTGTGTTGCCCTGCGGAAAACGTAAGAATTTTTGTTTGTTTCGGACAATAACATGCCATTTCCTGCACATTTTTCTCCCCACAAATATGGGAGCGACATCATTATCTCACAATCTGCTGTTTACTATTCACTCCGCATAGAAACCAACAATAACCGCCATTGCTCAAATACGTCGTTGATATTTGCGTGTATGTAAACAAAACTGGCATTGCAACGGTGTTGCTGCAATTTAACTACAGATATTTGAGGAAGCTGAAATGCAAGGCACAATTTCCCTATATTAGTTACATCCCCATGGTTCCAACATAACAAGACTAAAACACAAATTATTAAATATTTCCCAGGTAGCAATAGTATCACTACCAACTCAACTATATTTAGTCGACCGTGATCTTTCCTTGCTCTCGAAGGCCTTAATTTTTCAGATGCATTCTCCCGTATTCCCATTACCTTGCACTTAAACACACAGATATTGGTAAAGAAATGCCACCTGTAATTTTAAATTAGTAGTACTTTACGTCGATATATGTGAGAAACTGTTGGACGGACGTGGGATATTTCCAAATCACAGATATTTTATTTTAATACCATATTTGAAAATAAGGTACCGGTCGAACGTAATGCGTAGTATCGCGTGAGCATACAGCTTAAGTGGTGGTAGCTTATGAAAAACAAGTTAAAACTGCATTGGCGTGCGCGGCAGTTAATTAGTTTGGTGGTGTGGGGGTGGGGGGGGAAGTACAGTACGTCCAGCGGCTGAGAAGCCGATCACACTTTTAAATCGGGTCCGAGGGCTCCCGTGGGGAAATTTTGGATTTGAAGGTGCAAAATGGGAGTTATTTAAGCAGTTTTCATGCATAGACTTTGAACACGCCGCGGATAGGAATATTAATATTATTATTAGATAATTCCTATACAAGAACAATCTTTAAATAATCATTTGTGGAGCGTGTACCCACGCCCGCCTCCCCTCCCCTCCTTCCGGTGCCAGGATATGTTTTTAACGAGCCCGTAAAGTGAATATAGTAGGAAAAACACTACAATGAATATCAAACTTTATATTTATATTCTTAAAAGAAAATAAAAATCAACTTGGTATTTAATTGTTTTGACACAATTAGGTGTGCCGTTACTTAATATTTAGTTATATTTAATATTTATGTATAGAGAAATCATTATATTTTCAGGGTGGCAACACACCCGCTATAATTCAATTAATGGACAAATTGCAAAAAGATTTTTGACTTACTTTTCCACAAACTATCTCCACGCAAAATTTACGCTCTCTGTCTTGACTCATGCTGTATACACTACGTGTTTCGCATACGTATCGCATACTTGTCCAGACAATACAGTACCAACAATAAACATAGGGCAAAACCCATGCACGTGGGTTAAACCAAACCCAAATTCATGCTTTGGGATGGAGCGGCTTTATGTTTTTTTTTCTTTCAATAGTTTAAGTTTTTATATTTTTGTTAATTATTGACATTAAGAAAGTTTAAATAAGCCGGTAACTAACAAAATTTATATAAACTCATGTTTTTAAAATATAAGGCTACATAGTACAAGCAATTTCCAAGATTTAAGTGTAATTTTAAGCCGATTTAATCACCGAGTGTTAATCGCGTGTTACGTCATGTATATTGTTTTCCGCAAACGAGTAGATTTTTTTTATCTGACTAGTGCAAACATTTCAGAAACTACATCTTATTATAAGTGGAGTTACAACCATCCGTCGCATCCCTCATTCGTCTGCCTGTCCGCACGTCTTCTGTCCGTCTACAACATAGAGTAAGTAAGGTAGGCTATGCAAAGCTAGCTATTTACAACAATCTGTCAACCGTTCGTCGTCATTCCTTTGATTTAAAATGTTACCAATGTACAAACAGTAAATTTTCGTGGGACGCAAAAAATTCCCCTCAAAAGTTTACTTTTTTTTTTTCTGTGGCTGGTAATAATTGCAACTATAGTTTTTCAGTACAAATAAACTATGCGAGCATAATATTTACTAACAAAATTATTTACGTTTTAATTCGAGTAATCATTTTGTACGTAAAATAGCGCCAAAATTATCTCTAACATATTTTAAAGTCATGAATTTGCAATGGTTTTAAATAATTCCGTTGAAACGATTGCGGCAATTTTTAGAAAGCTATGCTTTCATCCGTCGCCCGTCAAAAGTTAGTTTGCCAAGACTTCAACGACCGGGCGGATAGAAATACCGGAAGATTCCGATTGGCTGAAGGTCACGTGACTAACGAAAGAGCGGTCGACTGAAGGGCAAGACGGATGGCTGTAACTTGTAACTCCAGCTTTAGTCATATTAGAGAAACTATGTTACCAAGGCAAATGGGATTAGGCGATATCAGAAATGCTCAACCAGGGTCAAATGTTTTACAAAATAGGTAAAATAATTTTCTAGAATGTCCCCTTCTTAGTGTTTGTAAATTCGTTTAGAATATTAAATCAAAATAAACAATTAATACGAGAATTAATGAGTACCCCATGCCCACTTAACGTTTCATAGCTCTCAAGGATGCAGTCAACTCCCAACATTGTTAAGCGCGCAAGTTGGACTTCAAAACAAGGCGTGAATATAAACATGTAAGGAAACAAGAACCAAGACGGAAGCGTAAAAACAAACAGCTGAATTTCGAGAGTACAGCTGTGGATCAAGCCTAGTCTACAGACCACTGAATATGCAAAACCTAACTGCTATTTATACTACGTGTTTCTTATAAATATTTGATCTGCCCTGCAGTGGAATAGAATTTCCACGTTTATATTCATAGTATTATACGTGTTCATAATGCATCTATTTACGAAAAGAAAACGTATATCAGGAAAGAACTTTCAGGAACATTCAAAACTATTTCCGAGCCCTCCAACACGACAAAATTAGATCTTATGTTTACCACAGAATCTACAGTTTAGGTATACGCGAAAATAATCGAGAGTTCTACAATGAACATTGGTACATACTGTCCAGTTATAATTTGATGACATGACCGCTTAAAGTCGCATATTTCTAACGGTACAGCGGAAATACAACGCACCAGTTAAGGCCAAATTCCCCTGTTTATTATATGTTTTGTGATATTTAATTTTGAAGCTTAAACGAGAGCAGATATCAAAAAATCTGTTTGGCAGTTTTGTTTAAAATGGTTTCCTCTGTGTTGGCGAATTTCTTCCAGGACGGTAAATACTATAGTTTAAGCTAATAATGTAATCAACGAAATTCTGGTTAGCTGAATTTTTAATTGAAACCGTAGTTACTTGTCGTCCAAAAATGTTCTGTGACGGCGAAAACCATTTTACACAAAACGCCAAAACATATTCGTGATATCTCCTCTCATTTAATATTTACAAGTTAAGAATTAAATTAAAAATATTAAAAACCCCGACTCACAGAATACTAAAATTAAAATCGATCATACCAGTAGAATTGCTCACATTCACTGACAAAAAAAAAAACTACTAGAAAAGAGCCGATGATCTTTAAACAGCTAAACAGATTTCCTTGAATAATAGCTAAAAACACTCTCGATCGAGGCAGCTTTAATACAAAAGAAACCGCATCAAAATCTGTCCATTCGTTTAGACCACGGCCGTAGAAGAACATGTCTGGACACTCGCCTATCTAACAATGTATTTTGCTTGACCCCCTTGTTGTTTGGCTGTAGTTCATCAAGTTACCGAGAATGTTGTACTTTTTGGCGCTGTAATCCGGGCGGTTGGACTCAAACTCCGCCCACTTTTTTCCATTGTTAACATTATAAAGTAAATAAAGATTTCTGGAGCCGTGATGTAAAACTGTGAGCGAAGGAAGTATATCATAAATTGATAAAAAAATACGTTTTGATAAATTGTTTATCTTAGTGGGAGGGAAGTGGGCGGAGTTTGAGCTCGACCGCCCGGATTACAGCGCCAAAAATGTGTAGCAAACAACAAAGGGGTCAAATTTCCAAGCGAGTGTCCAGACATGTTCTTGTACGACCGTGGTTTAGACACACAGATATACGGACAGACACTTCAAACATATAACGCCCTTCTCTTTGCGACGGGGGTTAAAAAATAAATTATTGAGAAAAACAAGAAACAGGAAAGCATGGCCTAGCAGAGCCCGGCGCATAGGCGCGATGTTGCACTATGAGGGTTGCTTCAGTGTAGCCCTTAGCACTAGCGACCCGGAAATTCCCACCGGTTCAGCAACATTTCTGCTGGACTCTTTTTATTGACATTATTCCCTCTCATGAGCCCGCTCAGTAAAAATAAACCCCTCTGGTGTGGTAAAAGTTCACTGAATAATATACTTGGGTCCAATATGTACGCATAATTTTTTTATGAAGGAAGAACTATCCCAGATAGCACGTAAGCTCATGGCAAGCCTGCAATTGACTTGATTTAGGCTTGCCATTACAAGCCCTATTTGGTAAGTTTGATTCAAGCTTGAGTCAAGCCTATTTTTTACAGTTGTAGCCTGCCGTGTACGAGGCAAGCTTGTTACAAGCTTGCGGCAACCTTGAATCAAGCCCTCCTGACAAGCTTGCTGCAGACTTGTCGTATGGAGACTAGTTAGCTTGATTCAAGCTTAATTCAAGCTTATAGCTTGACATGACAAGCTTGTTGCAAGCTTGCAGACTTGTCATGGCAAGCATGATTCAAGCTTGAATCAAGCATATTTTGCTATCAGGGATACAACCTTAAATAAACAAATGAAGTACTGCATGGTCTTGAAACCTAAATGAAGCTAGGGTATTTTGCATTTAAGAAAGTCTCTAGGGTAGGACAAAAATAACTTTAGTATTTATTGTACCCTACCTTGACTCACAGAGGTAACAAGCCTTGTAATATGTTATGCCATGTTATATTAAATTTCAAAATGCCAGCCAGTTAGAATAATAAGAAAATCTTCTCAGGGAATAACTATGCAGGTATACAATTACTATTAACTCTGAACAAATTTTACTTTAGTTCTTCATTTTTAAACATTCTAGTCAATGTACCTAACAGACTTATCATAGAGTACATATATGCAAAGACAAATTAAAACTTCTGAGCTGGCAAAATTTTAAATTCCATAGACTAGGATTAAATAATATTAAATTTGAGACAATATAAATAAAATCAAACGTGCAAAGAAAAATAATTTAGCTTCTAATTAAAATGAAATAACCTTAAAGGACAAACACATAAATGAAATAAGGCACACGTTACACTGGACATTGGGATTTTCACATGAAATATGAGAGTTGTACACTTCTTGCTTTATTGCATATCACATTTACACAACATAATTTTAAAGCACTCGTGACACGTATCACAAAAAAAAAAAAAACACATAACCAAGAAAACTATACTTAAATACTGATCGTGTAAAACGTTGAACAGCTATACGATTAGGATGCACTTATTTCAATAACAAAACGAGTAAACAACGTCAAGCTATAATGTTAGTATAAACACTAACAACAGTTTTGCAGAAATTCAGAACTGTGTGCACGCTTTCATAGGGTCCTTGTTTGTGGGCTGCTGGTCCAGTAATCGCGTCTGACTTTGTAGTATGGGAGTCAATGAGTGGTTCATGCTGATGTGCAATTAATGTATATTTAGCAAGGTTGTGCTAAATAAACAGTGATACAATCACTGAAATTACTGACACGCGTAAGAGTTCAAAATCCACTGTTCCTTCAAATAAATTCACAAAAATTACGGATCTCTACTTATTATCACTTGTTATCGGAAAATTATCGCGTGTTCACCTTCCTGTGGACTAGCCTCCAAGGATATCTGTGTACTGAAGCAGACAAGACCTACTCTTTGGATGATCACTGACACTGTGATACCTCATGGGTGGGATTGTATTTAGATGCTTCTTTATTATAGACTCAAAGCCTTCCAGGAGGTGTCAGATGAGTTTACGGACAATTGCAAAAGTTACATGAGTTTTCAGTTGTTTGGATTCTAGCTTGTGTAACTGAGCAATGTGGCGGAACGGCAAATTGTCGAACTCACATTCGAGAGGTTCCAGGTTCGATTCCTGGCTCTAGCCATCATTATTTCGGTGTTCCATATTTTCCCGAAATCGCTCCAAGAAAATGCTGGGATGGTTTGTTAACAAAGGCCATGGCCGACTCCTCTTCCAGCTCCTGTCATTGGACCAAGTTGCGTGTGTCTGCCTCTAATGACATCGTTGTCGACGAAACGTAAAGCCCACTTGTCTTGTCTAGTTTGTAACCTAAAGAAAACGCGAATTTTTCAAGTCCCTGGTTGTGACTCCATCTCTTATGAGATTCGAACGCTCAAAACAGCTCCATGTGTGTGGCGTATTTAAAGCTTTGGTACCCAAATGGTAAAAATTAACCTAGTCATTGCGTTTTCATTATTTTTTATACTTGAAAACATTTCCATTTATCTTGTTTTACCGAGCTGTCAGTGACTAACCAGTCCTCAAAAGGAAGTTCAACAACGAAAACTTTTTCTCTTTATATGGGAACAATGGTTGCGTTCTTCGCAGCCGGCAGTCAAGATGTGGCACACAGAAACAAACACGAGGGCGTCCAGCTCAACCACGTGTAGAGAATTAGCTATGTGTTCGTTTTGTGAACTGAGCGCCAGTGTTGTTTGCGTTCTACCTCCCACACATAGTGTAACCTTAACCGTGTGTGAAGGAACTCACCCAGTAGACATAGCCAAATATCAATAGAGTCTAAAGTTCTTCCTGAAAGATCAGATTTCTTAAAGTACACGCAAAAATACAATCGCCCATGCGACTTACTAAATACGGATATTTACGTAATTTAAAAATAATTTGTCGGAAGTCCGGTGGTTGCAGGTGTCACCAAGATCCAGGAATAATGGGAAAGTAGAATGAAACATAAACCGTTAATACTACTGATACTGTAATAACTATGAGACCACAATTATTCAAACATTTAAACTCACGTTTCTTTACGTTCAATTAAGGATGCATTTGCGTATTTTGTTTGTTAAGTAGTGACTCTCTTCATTACGTACAACCATCATGTTTGGCTGTTTGTAGGTTTTATTTGTCCGAATTAGTTCTGAATTTTTATGTAATATTTTGATAATTATTTTTCACGAGTTATCGGGTTCTGAAGCCAGTCGTTGCGTTCACAGAAGTTATTATTTTTCAAGGTTCTAGCTATTTAAATATGAACTTTGACAATTACTTGTATACATTTGTAAGTTTTTGGTGAATGTCTGTATATACAGTATGGGACCGACAAACCTCGGGAGGTGATTCCTTAGTAAATAATAAGCATAAAATATAGAGAACACTTTGTGTCTTAACTTAATATTAACGAAGATATAAGCCATTCCAGTTCGAGTTTGGAAACGGGATGTTCCCTCACGTTGTTTACAGTAATGTCGCCTGTGTGCTGACAACAACAATGCACACATGTACGCAGTATTGCCTATACTGTTGGCTTTGTAGTGCAACCCAAATACCTTTACATTTGAAAGAAAACGATATGTCCTAGGCAAGAGGATAATTTTGTTGCACATGTCACATAACTCGATAAACATTTGTCAATTGTTCGAAATACTTGACACCGCAGAAGTTCTATACAAGTAGAGGGTGACCACCCCTGTTATTTTCAAAAGGCTATGAGATATTTCCAGGAATTTGCTGATCACATGTTGTACCTTTGTATTTTCCATATGTTTCCTGACTTATGGCACATCATGTGTACTATGACTCGTAGATAATACTAACTAGAGCCCTTAGCCACTTGATGTGATAGCTTCACACTTATCCCTTAGTTAAGCTTCGTAAATGGCGATTAGGTAGAACATCTTTCTTGGTTTTCGCCGTGAATGTTTATGCAGTTTTGAGGTTATGTTTTCCGTATTGTGAAATGTATATGGATCTAAACATGTTTGAGAGCGAAACAGATGACCGAATATTTAGAACATTTATTTGTAAATGGAAGAAGAGATAAAACTATTTGGCAAAGAATGGATCATTTTGAGGAATGGAGCGAAAGTGAATTCTTTATTAGGTTCAGAACTTTTAAATTTACTGCTCTCCATCTGCTTGATGAGATAAATGACCGCCTCAAGTATAATAACTGTTAATTAGAAATGAAAAATGTACTACCTGCACGTTAAATACATCAAGCAACAATACATTGTATCAAAGTAATTTCTTACGCAAGGACTTCAGGTTGTACAAAAACGTTCAGAGGTTGGGACTTGATTAGACAAGTAGATCTGGACTTTCCCAAATAAGCATTTTCGGGCTGATATTTTTTAGAAATAGTTAATTTTCTAGAAATCGATATAGAAATAAGTGTAGGCCTATCTTAAAAGGTGTGGAGAATTTGAATTTATTGCATTCATCCTAGGTCCTCAGACATGGGAGGGCAATCAAATTTAGGGTGGGATCAATAGAAACTTGAAAATGTATTTTAATGATTGCGAGAATGTAAAATTGACTTAATAAGCTTTAAATCTGCTTAAGAGAGAGGAAGATAACAGCCTCAGTAGCTGTTTTGTTTTTGGATATGTCACTGTACGAATGAAATATTTTGAACTCATTCATTGTCAAACACAATTTATTATAAAATGTTGTCATGTTCAAATATACTTCGCTAGAATTGTGGTTACTAACTGATTTAGAAAATAGTGTTAAATGCAGGAAATGAGAAATACTAGTGTTGCTATAGGCAGGGATGTTTTAACATTGTTCTACTGTAAATATTAAATTATAGGTTTGGTAAGCATTATATGTCCATTAAAACTAAATTCCTGAAATTTTATTTAGCACAAATGAAGAACTGGCACAACTACAATATGGTTTCCATAAAATATCTGCGTTTCCTAAGCATTTGGGACATAGGATTGTACGCACATAAAAATTAAAAAACCTGGAGGTGAAATACCAGAGAAGTTTAGAAACCGCAGAGGATATTTTTCAATTAACTGGCAGACTGTGTCAGACTATTATCTCCGAATCAATGACATTGTGGAAATATAAGCGTATCTTCGTTGGTAAAATTTGCTGATCTCTTTACAACTTTTTCCCATATGTGTTCTATTAAAGCAATTCATGCCAACAAAATATCACAGGAAACTGAAATTTTACGCTCGATAAAAAACATACATCAAACGAAATCATCAATATGTAAGTGTAACAACATAACGTATCAGAATAGTTCCACAAAATAGTAAATTTTATTGTCAACCTATATAATAACGTACCAAAACCTTCGGCTAGTTGTCTGAAAGCTAACTTAACTATTGGGTAAGTATCCGAAACCTAACTTATCTATGGAAACGTTTATAATACAGACGGACATCTTTGAATAATAGTTAGCTTAACTAAAGAATAGTTATTCCACACATTTAGGCAGAGGTCATAATACAGGCCTTTAATGGTCTACAAATCATGTTGTTTCAATCTTTACGCCAAACCAGCTTTTAATGACATTGGTGCTTAGTGAAAGTCATAACGAACGAACTATTGATTTTAAATTATAAGAATTGTAATGAAAGATTACAATTAAATTTCAAATAAGTTAAACTACGTCATTCGGGGATCACAAATGGAACAAATAGGTGTTTATTCGACAAGACTACATTTCACATGACATGGGCATGTCGACAAAAAAAAATTAGAACCTCTGTTTATAGGCTATACTGAAATACGACTGTTGATAAACTGTTTTAAACACTTATTCCGGGATAAAGCGAACATATGTGATACTATTTCTTAAACAATGTAGTAGTTAGTATTTTTGGGTAGCAAAAAGATGTTTTCACAAGAAATCGGAGGTTATTGTTTCAATATAACATTTCCTTCTAGTTAAAATATTTAAAATATTTTTTTCGAGTGTGGAAAAACTAATTAAAAGCACTTTTGACAAAATTGTTGCTAAAGTTTCACAGATATTTGACTAAATTTATGTTAAAATATTCTGTTAAATAAAAATCAGAATAAATATATTTTCGAACAAGGGTCAAAAAAACAGAAAAAATTAAACGTATCCTTTCTTCCTCATCTACATTCTAAACTCAGTGATAGTGAAAAAATATTTAAGTTCTCCTAGTATATACTGTCAGAATAGATATGTATAAATATGTACATGCTGGGACTGAATTCGACCGACAAATTTCGGAAGGTGATTCCTTATGAGGAAACAAGTAGAGAATATACCTAAAACTAATATTAAGAGCGGTATGAGCCCTCAAACATGGACATTTTAAAGTACTTTTTTTTTTTTTTTTTTTTTTTTTAAATAATGGAAATGAAGAGGCATTTAATGGTAACAAGTTTAGCATGGTTTTATGTCACCGGGATCTTGAAATACACAGTAAAAGCACGTCAATACCTTTCATCTTAATAACATATTCGGGCGACTACCGGGTTATTACCCGCCACTTTTTTACCACCAGGAATTACGGACTTTTAATACTGTTTTCTACTATAGAAGCACGTTAGAAGTACGAAATGTCGCCTTGTTGTAACATTTTTCGTGTAAAATTCGTTACAAGTGTGGGCTGCAGTTAAGACAATTCCTAGTACATAGGCAATACTGCGTACACTTGTGTGTGGCAGGCTGCTGTACCCACTGATATGACTATGAGGGATGGGAGAGAAACGGGGCCTAACTTCTCATTGACAGCTAAGATCATGAAAGATGGTAACACAAATAACTGAACAGTGTCAGAGAACCGGGAAAGGATTTGGCCATGACCTATGTCAAGGAATCCATCGCAGCATTCGCCTGGATTGATTTCGAGAAACCATGAGAACCAGAAACAAGGATTGGTATCGAACCCGTAGACTTCCTAATACGTGGGCAACGTAATATACTTGCACCAACTCGCTCGGTGACAATAATGGAGGAATATGCACACACTGTACACTTTACATTAACAATGGTTTACTTATACAATTGCAATAATGTGCATGTGTGCTTGCAGCCGGTGTGTGATTACAGATGTACTATTAGTATTCCTTATGCTCCTGTACAAATATCGCTGTGGTCGACTAACGAGGATTGCGTACGAAAACAGTGGGCCGTGGGCAGTTGCGAGAAGAATCCAGTTCTGGTAACCACGTCATACTGATCAATAAACATGTATGTATAAGACGGTTCGTACAAAATTCCGCAATCATTACATCACCAACAAGCGAGGTAGGACCACATTAAAAGTGAGCACACGAATGGGAATTTTAATGAGGGCCAAAACCCTATTTTGTTTGGTTTCACGTAATCAATCAATCCAAGCACTGGAAAGTTTAACTAAATATACCACAGCCGAATCACTTCGCAGTTCCCTTCACTTTTCTGACCTGTACGTGTATTTACTTATGTTACTATCGGTGAGACATTGAACCCAAAATTAAAGATAAATACTGTATAGTTTGCTTGTAAATATGAAGTGTTTTGGACTCAACAGTCACATGTTTAATGTACAAGTGTCTAAGTATTTGCAACATTGCATGCAAACATCTATGTATGTAGTTCTTGCGTGTACTCGTTTGCTAGGAGAAAACATATTGACAACTAATACCACGCTACGGTACTGAGCACGGAGGCTACTACTATTCGATGACTAGAACGACCAATATCACGGCACCAAAGGCAAGTAGCAAAGTCGGCCTATTACACCCCCGCACAAACTGAGGACGTTGAGCGCTCGTTAGTGCATTACGTACTTTCCTGTTGGTGTATGCAGATTGTTACGTTGTCGCAATCCCGCGGCTTCGGTGGCGTCACAGAAAAGCGGTCAGTGGTTGCTGGGTAATCAACAAGTCACTAAAGAGAGGCGAATTGCGGAAACAGAGATGTCCCAGGAATCCGATGGCTTGAGGAGGTAAATGGGTCTTAACACTTACCCAACACCCTTGCAAACTCCTGGAGTCAGCAGGGATTGCTCCGACCATGGGCATAGTTGGGAGCCAATCAGATGGGAGGATTTTGACGGCCTGGTGGGGGTGCGAAGAATGGTATAGACATTTTGTACTTCTGACGTGCTACTCTAGTAGAAAACAGCATTACAGGTTCGTAATTCCTAATGATAGAAAAGTGGCGGGTAATAAAAGGGTAGCCGCCCTAGTATTTTACCAGCGCTGAAGACCTCGATGTAAAGCGTTGACCAAAATATCTCACTCACTCACCCTAGTATTATATTATTAGGTTGTAAGGTATATATATGCTTCTACTGCGTACTTCAAGATCCTGGTGGTATAAAACCATGCTCAACTTGTTACCATTTCATGCATCTTCATTTCCATTATGTTCCAAACAAAATAAACACTTTTAAATGTCTATGTTTGTGGGCTCATACCGCCCTTAAAATTAGTTTTAGTTACGAAGTGTCCCGTCAATTCTCTACTTGTTATCTCAAAAGGAATCACCTCCCGATGTTTGTCTGTCGAATTCAGCAGCATCCTGTTTATACTTAATAAAACACTAACACTGACTGACAACGCACAGTTTAAACCGTTGGGTCTAGAAGCATGAAATTTTGCATGGGAGTTACTTACATAACTTAAGTGACCACTAAGAAAGATTTTTAAAAATCCATCTCCTAAGGGGTAAAATAGGCGATGAGAATTTTTATAGAAGTTCGACATTTTTAAAGTTAGAAATATGGAAATTAAACTTCGGTTTGTGTTTATAAATAAAAATCACTTGTATAAATGTTTTTGGGAATTCATCCCCTAAATCGGTAAAATAATATACGAATATTTGTATGGGAAGTATGTCATTTTTTAAAGTTAGATGCGTGGAATTCGTATCTAGCCTTCTGAAGAAATTCAAAAGTAACTAATAAAAAACAATACGAGTCGACTGATTTAAGGGTTGATTTATCAAAAAGTGTAATGTCACGGATTGATCTGAAATTTAAATTACGAAACACGCATAGAACCTGAAGTGAAAGAAATATATTCAAATATATGTATGCAATGCAGTATTAAAGTATTGAGTTTAAATAAATGTCCTTACTCAAAAACTATCGCAGACTCTTTCCGCTTTTGTGGCAGATTCCGAGAATTAAGAAGTGAAAGTATGGTGTGAAGTGCTATAGGTGATTATTTGATGTCTGCAGTCTAATTTTCCTATGCAGGGTTACAGGAATAGTTTGCTATAGGTCGTTCGGGATGAAGTGAGCATTAGAAATTCAACCTTCGAAAAATATCACTAGCCGTCACTGCATATAATTCAACATTTACTATAGTTGCCTTATTGCTGGTATGGTTGGCAGTGAAATTATGCAATATAGTTCCCTGAATTTTCCTACTTAAATTCAACAATACTGAAACAAAATCAACAGAAATCGACGTAATTGTACTTTATATAATTAACAAACATATTCTATCAAACTATATTGATTCATATTGACTACACAGTTTATGTGACACGCCCAAACATCAAGTGTGGTGTCCAGAGAGGTTAGACATTTCCCACCGTTAGCTGTTACGCGCGGAAAGATACGAATTGGCTGAAAATAGAACTTGATCAGGGCTTGTGAGTGTACTCACTTTATCCCGATTCTCCTATAACGTATTCTTTCATATTTATTTGTTTACGCAGAAATAATTCCTCGCCGCGACCAAAGATATAAAAAAAAGAGGGCATGGAAAGAGTAACCCGAAAATTCCAATATTTGAGAAAAACGTTGTATGGTCCCCGAGATGTTGCCGATGGGAAACCCCATCGTGCACAAGGCTTTATGCCTGTATATGTATTGAAATGAGGACAGCCGGCTATCGTCCTACAGCTTTGCCGAAACCACAAACGGCTCTAGTATGTCCTGAAGTAAGAAACAATATCTAAATGTGTTTTTACCTACTGATCACATTTTCGTTTAATTACGCTGTTCGCTAATTTCACTATTCGAAGATTTAAACTTTCATGGGCAGCTTAAGAGTCGAAGGCGTATTTAAAGGTTGAGGACCTCCTGATCGTGTATATAGTATAACTTCAGTTCTGCCTTATGATGGGAAAAAGAGAGGGTGGGGGAGGTAGTGCATTCAACCATACCACCCACCTCTCCTCCCCTTCCCTACCTTGCTGTATTACAACAATTACCTAATAGCCATCCCCCCCTTACCCTCGCACAAGGCCTGGTCGGCGTGAGGGGAGGTAGAAAGGAAGGGGAGAGGGGGTGACAAGAGAAAGAGACAGATGAAGAGTGGGAGGGGAAGGAAGAGAGGATGCCAGCCGCTAGAGCAGGCGAGGAGGCAGTGCGCGGCGGGCTGGCGCACAGCTCACCTGGGCGCGACAAGAGCGACGCGACGCGACGAGACGCCAGCAACGTCGTCCTTATGGCGCGGCTCCTCACGCTTCTGTCGCTGCTGGCCGGGGGTGAGTACACGACGCCCGCCACTATTGGCTTCTCTACCTCACTGCTTCTAAGTTCATATTCCTGTACGCTTACGTGAGTTGCTGCACGCTGTGTATTTTATTTTTAAAGTGTTCATACACTGATACATTTTGAGCTGTACAGCGAGTACTTTAAATTTTAAGAAATTATAATTATTTCCTCTAGGAAAGAATGTCTTATGAGATCGCTCGTCTGTCTGTATATATTATGTATGACTGTAAGTATGTCCAACTAATAACTTTTTGTATAGTAATCGGTACTCAACGAAATTTTGACCATATTATGCCATGATTGGTGAATACGACACTATATTATTTAACAGTGCAGTCGGTATATTAATTTTTATGTCATTACGTTTAAAGTCTAGAGTACGACCTCAGTGAAATCAAGAAGTTGTATCAAGCCTGTTTTTTTCCTTCCAATACTGACATATTTGCTACTGCAAAAGCAAAATTTTTGCAGCTATAAATTAAATTACCTTATGCTGGGAGGTTGTAGTATTTTAGTGATAAAATTGAAGTACCGATTGCGTTTTTTTTATTATTTCAATAGCCAAAGCATTTATTATCACTGTATCAAGACACGGATACAGAGCATTCCATTTTCACTTTTAGACGTCTTAAAAATATTCCCAGCAAGTAGACGCGTCTTGCTACGGTGTGTATCAGTTTATTTAGAATAAAATATATGAAATAAGAACGCAAGAAAAATGAAACTTGAACAAAATTTACTAGGAAATACTGAATATGCTTTTTCAACTCCTAGCGTGCGACTAATAGTTTTTACGGTAACCACCCAGGACATTTGTGATCGCTCGTAGGCCTTACAAGAGACGTAAGTCACCCTATGTTTATACGTATAGATTTACAAGAAAAGTGTTAGTTGCCAAATTAAAGTTATCGCATGCGCAGTGTTAACAAATCTTCGTCGTTAATTTCGCAAAATGTTTACAGTTGGTTATTTATGGCTTTGTACGAATTTTTTTTTGCACACTACCGTTATCTTCAACTGCAGCTTTCGAATTTGTTGTTACGATTGAATGTGTCAAATGTACTTATAGACTAAATAATTCTATTAGGAGAGTGTTCGTATAAAGTGCGATGCATGTTGAACCAATAAGTAACGCCAAGTTTTCATATTTAAATATTTGCGTCGAAATCCATTTTACGAATGCCTCGATAGCAAAGTCCGGCGAACGCATCATAGCTCATGCAAATATTAGATACATTGTAAAAATAACATTATTCTAATGTTAATCTCAGCCGTAAAACAATCTCTCCTATAGTCAATAACGCTTACTAATGCTTAGTGCGAGTAGGGGTTAGTTCCTGCATTATCTTTGGAACTATCGTGTGCTCCTTGGTTGTTAAGGTAGTCACCTGGGTTGACGTAATTTGTGCGTTCTATGCCCAGAAGTGCGGAAGCGATAAGGACGAGACAGCACTCGCTACACGTCTCTCCTAGGCCTCTAGCGCATGTCGTCTAACGCGCAGTTTTCTCCTCGACATCTCGCCTCTATGAAACATTCAGGGGTCACCATATATTTGTATCATGTAGTATTAAGGGTGCCGCCTACCCGCGCGTGAGAGGCTCAAAAGCGACGAAGCATTAAGGTCGACCTTGAAGCGCGCATCAAATGCCGCGTCGCCTCAACGAGCAAAACGCTGAACTAAACTGCAAGCTTCTCGCCGAACGGTTTTTACTAATAGATACTAAGCGACGACCATATAATTTAACTAGTGGAAAGTCTGCAACTAAGTTCAGTGCAGGTCGCAATCTGAGTTTCACAGACATCCGGTTAGTACATTTTGAAGTACTGAAGTCTGAAAAGGCCGTTTTTGGGCATGTTGGAGGGCTTTTGAACAGTGTATTTAATGAGCGTGGTGTCATAACAATTAGGTTCCGACCTCATCTGAAGTTTTTTTTTATTTTCGTACGTTGGCACAATGGGCACTCGTGGAATAATTTCGTAGAAAATCCTGTCTACGAACACACTGCAACGCATTTGAAGCGTTGGATAGGCGGCCGCCTTAAGGCCTTGCTCTTTAGTTTCTACTATTTTCGCGATTATTATTTTTTAAGCATAAACGAGAACAGATATCACAAATCGGTCTGGCAGTTTTGTTTAAAATGGTTTTTGCCGTAATAGCTTTTTTTTTTTTTTTCAAACAAGAAATTATACGGTTTCGACTAAAAAAGTAACCAACAATAATTTCGTGGCTTACATAATTAGCTGAAACCACTGTATTTACTGCCTTGAAAAAAAAATCATCCGACATTGAGAAGACAATTTTAAACAAAACTGCGACACAGATTTTTGGTATCTGCTCTCGTTCAGGCGTAAAAAATTAGTATCGGTAGAAAAAAGTAAGCAAGAAGGCATGGCCTTAAAGATAAAGTTGCATTGCACACGCGTATTTAACTTTTCAAAGTTTCTATGCTAGAATATTTTACCTAAAAAAATTTCAAAACACCCGTTTTCGCCATTTTTGCCAGCGTAAAAATACACTTTAGAGACAAGTTGAGGAAGTAAAATGGGTACGCACGCGTGTAACGTTATTTGAATGCTATTCCGTAGCAGACATAACTTACACGCGCCCAGTAATTTTCCAACAATCTTGTATTGGTAGTTCAGGATAAAGTGAGCACTAAAGATTTAACCTTTGAAAAAAAAATCACTAGCCGTTACTGCATAATAATTCAACATTAACAATAGGTACCTTACTAATTGTACAGTTGCCAGCAAATCGCCGTATATAATTCCATGTATTTTCCTTTTTAAACACAACAATACTGAAATAAAATTTAACTACATTAGACATATTTGTGTTTTATATTAATAAATTTTTTTTTATCAAACTGAATAAGTTGCTACCGACTGCACAATTTATCTTAAAAATCGGAAACATCGAGGGACGTGTCCAGAGAGATTCGACATTCCCCGTTATTAGCCATTAGGCGCGGAAAGATACGAATAGGCTGCAAACAGAACTTTAGCAGGGCTTTTCTGAGTGCTCACTTTATCCCGAACCACCTATAACGGTCGAAGCTCTTCACACCGCTCGGCGGCCTGGGAAGGCAGCAACCTTAAGTTACCGTCAGAATATGCTCATGGTACTTTAGCGCTATATTCTCCACTGAAGTTAAAACAAATTCGTTCCGTTAACAGTTTTCATTTATTCTTAAAGACTTTTCGATCAGGGATGTTTTAAGCTGTGATTGCTGCTTTAAAAAACTGTCGGTAACCAATGTGAGTCAGCAATAGCAAACAGCTTATTAAAATACGTCAGCTTATCAATCAACTTACACTAACCACGTCGTAGGTTCAACAGACTTATTAGGAAGAATCTCCGAATATTTAAGCTATGGTTTTGTGTCGTCAAGACAAGTTTTAAAATAAGCCGTACTTTTCTTCTTACCTTCCTCACACTGAGAAACAAAAACATTAAGCACAGCATAGCAAGGAGAGCTAAATTTATCAGCTATGAGAATTTTCTTTTTCCTATGCGAATAACGGTCCGAGCGCTCGCCTAACACCAAGGCGATCCGGGTTCGAATTCCGGCTGGATCTAGCCGGATATTCGCACGTTGTAATCGTGCCGGTCGACAACATTGGTCTGCAGGTTTTCTCGGGGATCTTCCGTTTCCTCGCCCCTTCATTCTGACGTCTCTCCGTACTCATATCGCCTTTCAACCACGCTGAACACCTTCCTGTATTTACTTCCTAAGTGCCTAGCATATATAGTGTAAAAAATATCAGGTAGGGTCTACACAACACATGTTCGATGATTTTAATATTTTTATACAATATATTTTTCTCAATGTAAGGTAGACACGATGTAGTAGAATCAACCATTGAAAAATTCGTAATCGTAACTCAAACATTATTTAAATAAGTTTCCTGCTAAGAAATTCACGAAACAAATGACGACACATTTATGTTTAAAACACTTAAATGTACCAAGCTTTATAAATGACACTGTGTGATTACATCATGGAAAGGAATGCTCTGATGAGTAACATATTCATGTTAGTACAGATTAAAAACAAAATCGGACGAGAGTAAAACGAAGTTTGGCAAGTGACAAACACACGATTAAAAATAATGTTGCATAGTCTTCGTTCAAAAGACGTTTTGATAGTGCACTAGTATGCGTGCCTTAATGCCACAATTTCAATTCTAACCCGAGACAAACCACGAAAGGATTTATCGCGTATGGAAAATATGGGAGGGAGACGTTTGCATTTGACTTTGTGTCTCCGTAAGGAACTTGTCTTCATTATGATTCTGTTGCATTGTTTTATCGTTCTCTACTTACACCTGATCTCACAGTACTGCGATACACTGCGCTGGGCTATGTTACGAAGAAAGAGGCTGAGAAAAGTTTAATTACAATGGAGCGATGATTTTACAGCTGTGAATGCTTTCTATGTTGTTGCTGATGTTATAACGTGGGAAGAGGATGTTTATGAAATCAGAAATTCGAAATTAATGAACCGAATAATTTTAACTCGTATTTCCGTAACTGCAATTAATAAAATAAAACCTACTGTAAAATTACCTGAGACTCAATGGTTGCAATAGTGCGTCAACTTTGATTACCAAAACCACTGTCTGTTGCAACGAGTTCGATGCATGCACGTGTTCTTCTTCTCCATCAGATGGCATCGTCGTTAATCGCAACGCTGGAATTTCGAATAATGGAATAGCTACCGAAGGACTCTGAAAAATTATTTTTTTATCCTTGCAAGGAAAATTTGTGGAAATCCAGTTGCCTAAAAAGTAGTTGTAAAACTATGAAGGTTGTTCTTGTAAAGAGTGCAACGTATACATGTTTGGAAAATCAGAAAGTCGATACTGGTGTCTGTCCTCGTACTTGAAATAAGGAAGAATTTAATTTTATGTAAGTATTTTATTCTTTTCATGACACAGAACTTATTTATTTTCTCATGTAATATTTTGAGAAAAATTATGCAGATACCATGATTCGAACCTTCGTTCGTGAGCTTGGATGCCGACATACTTGACATAGGCCACTTTGACATACTTTCAACTTGTACTTTGTTTATTTGTGTGTAGGCAATGTACAATTAAGTGACACAGCTGTCTTAATTTTGAAGCACGCAATTAACGTGATCATTCACTTTATTCCAGAAAAGCGCATGCATAAGGATGTGGTTTGTATATAACTATGTAGGTACTGACAAACCCTTAATTATGGCAAACTACAATAAGTTTTCCTAATATTTTATAACAAAGTCAATCTTTGTAACTTCATAGACGAAAATACGTAGAAGAAAATTTTCTGTACGTTTACAAACGTTTGTAAAACTACAAAGACGGGCCACAACATTTTTACAAATTAAATTTTTTACAACGTGCTTTGCTACAGATAGCAACTTGAGTCTGACTACAGTTTATCGCGACACAATGCAAGCCATCGCACAGTATTTTTCCGTTTTATTCTGCACTTATCCCACTATTTATATTAACGGCCTTCCCGCCAGTAACAAATAATACCGTGCATTAATATATACAGGATGTGTCGGGACGTGGTGATACCTAATGAAAATGTATTTTGAGTTAGTTCACAAAGTGAATAATATTGCAAGAAATGCTTGGCTGGAAATCGAATATAAAACTAAAATTATGTTCATATAAAATAAAATACCACTAAATGTCAAACAACTTCGTCCTGAGTAGTATCGAAACAATAAAATAAGTTTTTTTTTTTAATTTATCAAAGAATATAAATTTTGATGTCGATTTTTATGGTCACTATATTCACTTCACGAACAAACTGAAAATACGTTTTCGGTTTACTTTACATAAATAATCCTAAAACGTAAATTTACCACACTCGTACTGACTCGCCTTGTATTTCTTTTTCAATAACGTAGATTAAATTTTAGACGGGTATTAATTTATGGACCATCACACATTAAAGTCATAAAATGTCGTTTTGTGGGATGAAAAAATAAATATTTACTAACTGTGCTGCAGTAGTTGCACGAGTTTTTAGGAGGGAGGGATTATGGTAGTGTTAAAGCCTCACGGACCGCGTGTAGTTGGTGGTGTGGGGAAATGTTGAGCCAGTGCTTAAGAACCCTCACTACGTAGGCTTCGTTTGTGTGTGTGAGGTAGAAACGATGGAGCGTTAAGGTTGCCGCTGACCGGCGTATGTAATGTATTATCGCCTCTCCACGCCTGCCACTCAAATGGCGTGAAGTGCTTAACTATTATTTTCTTTCCTATGGAACTTCAAGCGATGACCCAATTATTTTATTTGTAGGCAGCGTAGTTCTAAGTGTTGTGTTTTTCGAATCTGGTTTTAATTTTTTCCAGTTATGGCCACCAGGAAAGGGCATTTTTGACAATTTTGAGAGGAGCCCAAAATTTTTTAATATTATAGCGAAATGGTTTGAAGTGTGTGCTCTTTCAGTTGATATACAAATGTAATACGCGTTAAATAGTTTCGTCGATAAATAAATAGGTTCTAGTTACAGTTCGTTGCAGCGCATTCGAAGCGCAGGTTGGAAGATCCCTCAAGATGAACATTTTTATTACCATTTTGATGTGTAGGCTGTTTAAACCACACGCATTGGTTTGACGAATCGAGGGGGGGGGGGGAGAAACATTACGCAAGTCACATTATTTACTACCAAAATCTATAATTGTGAACCCGATGCACAGATCTTCAAGTTAAGTAAAGATTTTCATCTGTATTTTCATTTCAACACAGCTCAAAATAATTTGGGATAAAGTGAGGACTTTTGAAACCCTTGCTACTATTTTTCCTTTGAGGTAATTTGTTTATTTTCATGCCACTTTTTAATGTAAGCTAATCACCCTAGTCAATAATAAAAATTTTAGAGTATAGGCTAACTGTACTCATTTAGTACGAGGTTACAACGTAAGTTATCTTTAAAATAATATTCAAGAGTTTTTAAAAGTGCCTAGTTTATAGCAAACCAACTGTAGTAATATTACAAACGTTAATAACACCCAAGCAATATTTTCTTCTGAGATACTGATATGTGTATATGTGTATGTTTGTCGTCCATTTGAGGGGGAAAGGGGGGTGTTTATGTGTGAGTGTGTGAAATTTAAGAAAGGATTAATTCACTACCTTAATTTGCAAGACTATAATATTTCGCCTTGCCCTGCCGCACGGTAATTTATTATTTCGGTGGGGATGCGAGGCACATAAATGTGACAGAGGGGTATCGCACTCAGGGGCTGATACAGAGTATAGGGGGAGGGAGCTTAGGGCTATGGACTCTCCCGAGACTGCTCCAAAAATATAAAACAAAATATGTTCCAAGTAAAATATTGAAAAGATTACCTCATCCTTTTCCTAGATCTTCATAAAAGATAACACAACTATTACAACAACACACAATCCTTTTTTTTTTTTTTGCGACAATATGTAAGCAGAAGCTAAAAATGTACCTATTTTTTTCCAGGGCATATGTTTTAACTTTTAAAGCAAAATTTATCCCCAAAATTATTTCAATAACTTTAAGGGTTCATTATTTTTTAAAATTTGGAATCTCCTTTAATAGCACCGTTGTGCACCTTGTAATAAAAATTTTCCGGGGGCCCCGGACGCCCTTTTTTTTACGTGGAGTGGGGGTGTAGCTATATTTTAAGACAGCCTCCTCTAGGTTCCAGAGATGGAACCGCCCCTGATCGCAGGGATGGAGAAGGATTGTACAGTCACGCGGAAAGAAATGTGTTGTTTTTATTATACGTCTGATGAAAAAGGGACAACAGCCATGGTTTGGTGTCGGTACTATCAATAATCTTCCTACAACAATCTGTTATGTAGAAGTAACATTATGTTCTGTAAAAGAAAAATCCTCTTTTCATCTTCTACATAATAAATTGTTGTAGAAACAATCAAAATAGTAACGACAACCAAACAGAAATTTAGTCTCTATTTTAACAAATTATCGTAACTACTGCAATACATTTCTTTCAGTGCACGTGGTTGTTCGGTGAAGTTATTGATATTATTGAAGTTTAAAAAAAAAAAAATTACTAACCCTTGACTGCTCAGAGCTGCTGTAGGACTCACAAAACCATCCACCAATCAACCGCATAACCCATGACAATGCTAAAAATACCGCACATGTAAGGCGTAGGTTGTTGTAGATATCAATACATTAATTTACAAACAAACAATAAATTATTTTATTAGTAATTTATATATATATATATATATATATATATATATATACACAATATATATAGTCATTCAAACAGGGGTGACTTTGTGTACTTTGTGCGAATTCAGGACACTTTTACACGATTTTTATTTCTTTACTCAAGGCTGTCATTTGTACGAAAAATATATTTTTTAAATGTCCCAAAGTCACCTCACTGACTGAAGACGCACTCCGCTTACGGTACTTTAAATAAATATTGTGAAGATGAAGCTAACAACAATAAAATATAATGTTGTGTTAGTTGCTTTGCCGCATGTACGCTAAATTTCAACACACCTTTCGCTCAATTATTTAGTCTGATGAAAAAAAAAAAAGACAATTCTGTAGAAAGTTCAATGCACTAAATATTTGAATACGAATAATTTTCCTTAATAATGCTTACTATTTAAGTTATAAGCAAAATACATAAAAAAGTTTGAAGTTTTCTCGAAACACGTAATTTTTTAAAGGTGCAAAGTTGAAATTTGGATTCAGCACCAAAAAATCCTGAAAGGCAAAATGTATGAAAACATATATATTTTATTTTTTCCTGGATTTGCCTATTTTCTTTCCCGTACTCATTTAACTACGAATCTTACCATATTTTGTCGTGGATCGTGACAAAAAATGCATTCTAACAAACGAAATTTAATCTGCGTGTTGCTAGTAGCATTTAAATTCTTATCATGATTAAAGAACACTTACATATCACCAGATACAATTTTCCGAATGCGAATGTATCCATAACGGTTCGGAACTGACAGGTTCTTGTCATACAGGTGAAGGGAATTTATCAAATTAAGTATCAACATTGACTCTTCTACTAACCGAATACATTTTATTTATCAACTCATTGCATAAAATATCAACAGAATATATTTAAAATGTGTCAAACTGAAAGAAGAGTATTAACAAGCAACTGACGGTTGTACGTGAATCATCTGTATAAATTAAAAATTGTTGATGATACGCTTACAGTCACACTCATTTTCAATGAGGGCGAATAAACTCAATTTACCTCTGAACTTTTAACTTACGTTTCGTCATTTCCAAGAATTTCATCTGCGCAAACATTAGCTCAATTAACATTCATTTCATTATCCCGCATAGTTGTAAAGTATGCCGGATTGTTTACCTCGCTTCCAAGGTTACGAAATTTTTAAAATATGCACTTTATCCATACCAATATGATACGCCTAACATTTTAGATATTATTTACAAATTTTTTCACGGTGTAACTATGGACCCATGTTAGTACAATTAAATCACTGTAAATTCTGATAGTTATTTTTTTCATGGCTCGTGAATCACTTACCATTCATTGACATGCAGAAGTGGTATTTTCTTCGGATTAGGAAAAGCCATGTTGTGTTTAAGAGGTGTCTCAATCAAGATGTTTTATGTAAAATCAATTTTTGCGCGTATACGCATATGTCGTTAAATAACGGTTTTGGGATCATATTTTCTCTAGGAAATGTAAAAAACTATTATCTGTAGACGCCACGTATCACTATAGTCATACCGTATGCTATTACACGGAAAAAATATTTTGTGGCAGTTACAAAATGTTTTGTGGGTATTTACCCTGCAAATTTATTTTATGGTCACCACAAAAGCGTTTTGTTGGCACCACTATACTGTTGTGGTTAATACAAAATAATTTTGCAGGGAAGGCTTCCTACAAAATATTTCTTTCAGTGTAGAGAGAGAAAAATAGTGAAAATGGCTAAAAATGGTATTTTATGACACTGCCGCTCAGTATCCTGAAGGTAAAGCAGAAAAACACACCCTGGAGTATCGCATCTATGCGCAAACCGTTCAACTGGCGTCTGTCTTCCCCTTGCGAACTTCTCTTAAGGAAACGTCGCAGTTAGTTTTGTCGCAAGGAGACCGTTATTGTCGTCTGTGTCTTCATTGTTTTACTGTCTACAGTAACAGTATTTTTGTTTTCGTTATTATTCCTCAAAGTGTCTGTGCCATCCACAACCATCCTTTTTGTCGTCTGTTTTGTTCCGTCAGTTTGTCGATATTTGTATAGGTTTGTATGTTTCGTACTAACTGACAGAATTACTTTTTTGGAATAATCTTAGAAATTTATTTTTAGGTGCCTGGGTGCTCGTTTGTGTTCATCATTTATTCTTATGTACCGTCAACTGGGGTTACTTGGGACTGCAGGAAATCTTGGGAAAATTTTTCAGGAATTTTTTTTTCGTACATTGCAGCCCTGAATGAAGTAATAATGCTGACTATTCAAGTAAGATATATCCGATAATGGTTCCTTGTGTTTCTTCTTACTCTTTCAGTCGCTGTATGTAAAATAAAATTCCAGAAAAAGTGTCCCAAGCTTTCCTGCTGTCCCAAGTAACCCTAGTTGACGGTAACTCATTGACTGAATTCCTTGTGGAGTTGCATATGTTTACCTGTATGTTTTCCAGTTGCAAACGAAGTATTTTGCTACTTGTCTGTTTATTTTTGTGTATTCTCTGGTTTTCTGTAGCACACCATTTGCTGCAATAGCGTATGTCCACAATACTGCTTTAGTTTTTAACTAGCCCCCCATTGCAAGAATCGTTCAAAAAGAATTTCTCATAAGGAACTGATCATCGGAAGTAATTACAAAACATTTAACTTTTTGCAGGCTCATTTTTCAAGGACAATATTCTCAGGCGTTGTCTTGTTTTCAACTGACAAAAAAAAACAGCAAAATTTTATATTACTGGTTACAGTTACAACGGTTTCTTAACTCGAAACTTATTTCGATAGCATAAGTGAAGATATATGATCATACTGAGTAATTTACAATATATCAGCTGGAATGTTGTTGAGCAGGCCTATTTATTTTTTAGTAAAATTCGTAGCATGCTGAAAACTTATACTAATAAGCCAATACCAAACTTATTATTTCTTTAGTGTATTAAATTATGTCATGTGTCAATTAAGTTAATTAAAGGTGCCTGTTGGTAAAATGGCCGTTGGAATACCTATTTAAATGGGCGTCTTTGCTGCATGTCTTCTACGCGTTTAGTTTTAGGCTTATAATTTCCTGGAACTGTCAAGGAGGATATCACTTGCAGTTTACCGACGTAGTCACATAGGACTACCTATATATTCTGATCTTGGCCACAGAATATTAAGGAATACAGAAGTGAAATAGCCAATAGGTATTGACATGCAAAATTCGCATTATCATATGGCAGCATCAGACTTAATTTCACTTTCCTTTACATAACAGAGCATAATCTGCGATTCAATTGGCTACGAACTTTTATGTGTGGTCGTTTACGTGTGTTACGTCTTTACAGAGATTGGCCTCTCTGCCGTGTAAGCATTCTCCGCTGCAAGTCACGACAATATCGGGCAGCGGGAGATGTCTCTTGGAATCCAGACAGCTGTCAGAAAATAACGCGAATTTTACATGTCTCTACCAATAGGATTGTAAACTCTGTCACACACGCCAGAAAAATGTCCGTTACCTGTCTACCGCCAATCAGCCTAAGGCGGATGCTCTGCTTTCCAGTAGCAAAGACAATAGGAAACCTGTCGTAACATACAGGAGTCAAACAGACGAGAGGCTGTCGTCAACAGCATTGAACAGCCAGTAAGCTGCGATGTTCTTTTGTATTAAATTATCCGCCAAGAAGTTTCACGGCTGTATTACTATTTCGCCTGTGTCTAGGCCCAACTTTACAATATTCTGACAACTGCCCGCTGATTGGGTTCAGAAGTCCTACTAAGCGTTTACACGTGGACGACCATTACGGGAGATATTGGTTCAGTAACAAACTTAGTCCGTGAATTTTTAATTTTATATTTATTTCGTAGAGATTACGACGTAGGTTATTGGTGGACTTTTAAAATTCCACTATACCGCTTGTGTGCAAATTCTTGCTTTTGAAAACATTATATTTGTTTTGGGTATAAATAAATTTTTTTTCTTGTAGAACCATAACATGTTTGTGCTAAAATTTCTGTATATGCTTAAAATTAAATTTGTAAACAGCGATAGTAAAACATATATGTTAATTTTATTATCTCGTTGTTTGCGAATTGCATTAAACAAGTAATGCTAATTGAGCGCAAACATATTAAAGAACATATACATAAAATTGGTTCTACAAGAAAAATAATTGATTTGTGCTCTTAAACAAACATTGGGACTTGAAAACCCAGAATTAGTACATCAGGGTTATAGAGGAATCTCAATATTATCCTTAAAAGGCAACGCCAAACTATAAAATAATAGTTGCTTTTTGTGGTTTATGAGTGCACGCTGGCTTGGTGATTGAAAACACGCATTAAAATTTGAGATATGAGAATGAATTTGAGATTACACAAGGACTTATCTCCGGAAATATTTCAGGTGAGTTTCCGAACAATCTGTGAACATAACAATCGGCAGTATTTATTTGAAACAACACCAGATTATATACATTTATCTAATCACGGGAATGACGTATGACTTATGTTGGCTAAAATTATACTTTTCATGTTTAATTTACTATATAAAGGTTATGACCCAATCAGCATATTCATAACAATAAATTCTTAGAATATAAATGTAATATATTTTCGGCTACTTACCGATACGTAACAGAAGTTCTTACGTGATACACAACTCCCTCTTTACAAATAGCTAAAAGTTAAAATATTATTTCTAGTAAAATCTTGTCAGACTCTTAAAAATATTTTATTTTTTCGCAACGCAAAAGAAAAATCTCTATGCTCGGTTTTAGCGGTCATAGAGGGTCAACGAACAGCTTAAAGTGTAAAATATATACGGTTATGTAGTATGTAGCTCGTAGAGTAAGCTAATTTAAAGTAACGAAAGTAGGTATAAAGTTGTTCTCAAGTTGCTCCAGAATCGACGAGGTCGTAAAAAGTGTGCCAGGATAAAAGTATGTTTCATGGCATATTTTGCAAACTTACTGTTCAGCTTAACTGTTGCCGAGCACATGAATGATATCTAAATTGGCGCTTTTTTTTTTTTTTTTTCAGAATGACTAATAAAAAAAATGCGGAGAGACCAGATCGCAAGATCTCGATTTTAAAAGCCAAAGCGAATAAGACGTCAACGAGCCAAAACATCGTAATTTATAAGTGCACTCCCGCCAAGACTTGATGGCGAGTGTTTTGTACCGTTACGACACCCGTTTGACTTCCGAGTCACTGAGCTGACTAGCGCAGTTATAGTCACTGCTTCTTTGGGTGGTGAATTCTGCTGTCCCAACGTCCACATGTCCTCGAGTACTTTATACAATTTGTTATATTCCGTCGTGGGTGATATGCTCGCAGTTGGTGTTCGGGCGCGGTTCGCCTCAGTTTTCTACGTCTTTTTTTATATTTTTATATTTGTACCAGACATTTTTTGTCTTATTTTACACATAAATTGTGACTAAATCTTCCTCTTAGGAAATTTTTGTATCTCTCATAGTTTCTGACTAATGAGTCGTAAACGTCAAAATTTGCACTTTACGTTTTTATGTACGCCACTAAAACCAACTGACATACCAAACCGAAAAAATTCACAGTACATAACAATGTTGTAGGCTATGACTTGACACATATAAAAACAAAAAATAAAATATTTTTGAGTTTTTAAAAAATTGTTGAAATATTTAAACTTTATTTTAAAAATTCAGCTTTATTTATTAAATTCAAAAATGTTTTATTTATTGTTTTTATACATGTCAAATCATAGCCTACGACATTGTTACACACTGTGAATTTTTTCGGTTCGGTATATCAGTTGGTTTTAGTGGCGTACTTAAAATCGCAAAGAACAAATTTTGAAGACTCATTATGCAAAAACTATGCGAGGTACACAAATTTCCTAAGAGCAAGATTTAATCACAATTTATGTCTAAAATAAGAAGAAAAAAATATCTGGTACAAACATAAAAATAAAAAAAGACGTTGAAAACTGAGGTGAACTGCGCCCTTAAGGTTGTTCAAGTGGGGAAAAAACATAGTTTTATATTTGTATAAAATAGTGTTAGTTTTGTACACATTACTTGAGAGTACATATACCTCTAACGGAAAAAAATTAGCTCATCTAGTTTTCCCGTAATGGCACTTCAAAGTCAAAATTTGCGTATTTTTACTTCATACAAAACTTGAAAACCAGTTAACATAATGAAATGAAAAAAAATCATATCAAAACTACGCGTTACTGTCTATGGCCTGTAGCTTTTAAAACCCGTTACAAAAAATGTTTATGTTAAATAAAAAATTTCAAAATTTAAATTTTTTTTTTGTACTTTTAGAAATTTATTTTAAACACATAAATATTTTATAATGTGTTTGTATATGCTTCAAGCCGTAGACTGTGACGTGTAGTTTTGATGAGATTTTTTACATTTCATTATATTTACTGGTTTTCAAGTTTTGTATGAAGTAAAAATATGCAAATTTTGACTTTGAAGTGACATTACGGGAAAACTAGATGAGCTAATTTTTTTCCGTTAGATGTTAATGTACTCTTAAGTAATGTCTACAAAACTAACACTATTTTATACAAATATAAAATTGTGAATTTTTCCCCACTTGAACGCCCTAAGTAGGCTGTGTTTGTTTGTGTGACACTGGAGCGGTAAGAGTGTCTTTGACCGGCGTACGTACTACATTATCGACTCTCCGCGCAAGCCACTCAGCCGGCGTCCAGTGCTTTACTATAGGCTGTTCACTGTAAACTGAGCTCTCAGCAGAATTTGCAATTTGTTAAAAATATGTTTTATTGGCCCAATAGATGTTAACATTTGAGAGTATTGAAACGTTTACACTGGTTTTTTAGTTACACGTAAGTTTTCATGTTAATAATAGTAGGCCTAAAGGTGGCTGCAAAAAGCACGAAAGAAAACTTAATGCAGTGCTCACTTGATCGTGAACGACCTATATTACTCTTTCTCCTATGAGATTTCAGTCGATGACTACATTATTTTATTTGTGGCCAACGTTGTTTTAAATTTAGCGTTTGTTTAAATTTTTGTGTTTTTGGAATCCGGTTGTTATTTTTCGAGATAATGCAGTCTGAAATAGCCATTTTTGGTCATTTTTAGTTGCCAATAAAATGATGTTTCTAATAAACGTGAAAACTTTGTAAAACTTTAGCGACATAGTCTGAAGTGTGTGTTCTTGTCGTAGATATACAAATACAATGCGCGTTAAATAATTTCGTAAAAAAAACGCCGTAACTCGCTGCAACGCATTTGCGAGGCAGGTAGGGAGGCCACTTAAGGCGGCCGCCTACCTCACGTTTCAAATACGTTGCAGTGTGTTCGTTAACAGGTTTATTCTACAAAAATATACCTCGTGTGCCCATTGTGCCAACGTACGAAAAGAAAACAAACTTCAGACAAGATCGGAACCTCATTGTTAAGACGCCACGCTCATTAAAAACACTGTTTCTAAACCCTCCAACGTGGCCAAAAACTGCTTTTACAGACTTCCGTACTTCAAAAAATTACTAACCGGGATATATGTGAAACTCAGATTGCGACCTGCACTGAACTTAGTTGCAGACTTTCCACCAATACAATTATATGGTCACCGCTTAATGTCCCATAGTAAAAACCGTTCGGTGCGAACCTTGCACGCTAGTTCAGCGCTTGGCTCGTTTAGGCGACGCGGCATTTGATGCGCGCTTCAAGGTCGACCTTACTGTTCCGTCGCTTTTGAGCCTCTCACGCGCGGGTAGGCGGCGTTCTTAAGGCGGTCATCTGGTTAAGGCTCGAACTGCGTGTAGCATGTAAGGCGATGTGTTTGTACTCAGAGATCAGTAAAACGTAGCTCCATAATGCTTATCAACGAAAACAAAGTACACATCACACTATTTGCGCAAATTACTTTTAAGACACTACGCACATTGAAAACAATATTTTAAAGCTCTCAAATTTCGCTAAAATCAGCTTTTTCACGCGGTTTTTCTCAAGGTACATGTACCGGATTCGTTCTAAATCAAGTTCTACTATCACATTGGACTTTGCTACAGTGACGGGCTTAAGGTTGAAGTAGAGTCAAATTCCTTATAGTTCTGCAACCATTAATACAGTGAGTGCATAGCTCCATAAAAATTGCTCCAGGTACAGCTAGAATAATCCGAAATGATTGATTTTAGTTTGATATAAAAGAGGAATATGTGTAGTTTATTACAGTTTAAAATAAACTTCTGCAACATAATTATTTTATGTATAAATAAATTAATAAACAATGAAAATTCGAATTTATGCACTAAGAGTGAGTGGAATTCCAGTCTAGATGTATTACAAATATATTACATAAAAAAATCTTCAATAAACATATTTTTTAATCTTTTTTCTATAACTGATAGTTACGTAATACTCATATAGCATGTAGGAAATGCATTAAAAAGTTAATTCGATTAAAATCAATTACACTACAAATTAGGGCATCAGATTTGGTTATTTTGATTTTAAACCTGATATCTGTGTTGGACACAAAAGTTTTTAAATACAAATTTAAATATTGCAACATTATTTATCGTAAATTAATTAAATTGACAACAGCAATCAAAACAAGCCTATAATTATAGAAGTACTGAATTTTTCATAATCTCTATTGGAAGGTGCCGCAGTCCCACTTGAGTGGCACAAGTTGGAACTACTTGAAGAACCTCAAATATAAATGAATAGGAGAGCAGATGATGGCTTGTAGTGTATGGTGACAGGAATGTCTGGAGGTGGAAGGGGGAGGGGATACCTATGTGTCACAACAACAGTTTGGCGAAATGTTGGAATTTGGGAAAGGAGGGGGGCGGGCGGGAGGTATGACTCATGTCTCACGACCACAATACCCAAAGAAGCGAGCATCTTCTATTCTACCCCACCTGCCATATGCGAGTGCTTGGTTTGGTTACGACTGAACAGCACACCAATACAGTACATTGTAACTGCCAAGAAACAAGTATTGCATACTGGTACCCGCACTGTAGAGTGGACCATGATCACGTTACATCAGGCTCTAGTAGAGGCTTCGCGAAGTTATGTGCCTTTCTTTGTGATAGGCATTATCGAAGCTGAATGACTCGCGGGAGAAAACGTTCTTTTTTTAGATATATTTATTATGTTATAAAATGTTGTGATACTCCAACATGGTTCTGTACACACTTTTCAGTGCCCAGTGCACAGCAGATCAGAGGAAAGAAACTTTCATTTAAATGGGCACGTTTTATGTCTACATTAATATTGCTAACAAATGCGGCAAAATGTTACAAATCATGAGTTCACGACATTTGTGATAAATAATTACTAATTCTTTAACCAAATTATGCCTTGTCTTTTTTTCCTATGCTACAGAACAAAATGCCCCGTGTAATATTTGTACAATCATGCTAGTGGTAATGCCTGAAAAAAATTTCACGTAAAATTACCTTTCACTTGAAGAATTTCAATAGCGTCACGCACTAGCCGTTAGCGGTATGTTTCTGTCGCATCGTTTTCCTAATAGAGCGATGAAATATCGCCGGCTGCTGACGTCACTTTTACTTGTGCGTGGTAGATAAATACACGCGGAAAACATCCATTGTTTCCGAAGCCAATATGGATAAAGTATTCAATGACAATCCTAGATAATGGTATTTGCCAACTTTATGAGTAAATATTTATCCAAAATTATTAACTCGTTAATGCACGAGGTTCCGGCGTCAGAGATTGTGCCTCAGAAGTTCGTAACACTTGAAACAAATTTATTTAAAACGTTGGCTAAAACTTTGGTCTAGGGTTGCTATTGTTTAATTTTCGCAAATTGGCTTCAAGAAACCTACAGTTACAGATTAATGCATTTAGCGTTAAATTATGTACCTCGCCCTCTTAAGTGGTGACCATAATATATATCAAGTAGAACGTCAATATCAATGTTTACTTCACGTTTCTGAGTTTCACATGCATGTGGCTAGTATATTTTGAAATACGGCAACCTAAAAAGGGTCCTTTTCAGCTATGTTCCAGGGCTTCGAAATAGTGTTTATAATGAGCACGTTGTCTTAAGAGGCCTCCCTACCTGCGTTTCGAGTGCGTTGCAGCAAGTTACAACTATTTTTTTTTTACGAAATTACTTAACTCACATTATATTTGTAAATCTACGAAACGAACACATACTTCAAACTATGTCGCTGTAGTTTTGAAAATTTGGCACTTTTATTAGAAACATCATTTTCGGGCAACTCAAAATGGCAAAAAAAAAAAAAAAAAAAAAAAAAAAAAAAAAAAAAAGGCTTGTCTAGTCTACCGTATCTGGAAAATAACAACCGGATTCGAAATGCCCAGCCATATAAATAAGTGTTGGTCTTTGAACTATGCCGCCCACAAATAAAATAATGTGGTCACCGCTTGGATTCCCACGAGAAAAAGGATAATAGTAGAGCACTGCATGCCAGCTGCGTAGCTTGTACGGAGAGGCGATAATATAATACATATTTCGGCCAACAGCAACCTTACCACTCCTGCCTCACACTCACAAACGAAGCCTAACTAGGGAGGCCCCTTAAGAATTATAATACAGCCTTGTCCAATGTGTGTTTTCTTTTTGTACATTGGTCCAATGAACACACGTGGAAAAGGTACTGAAAAAACTTATTTACGAACACTTTGTAACATATTTGAAGCGCATAGTAGGTGGTGACGTTAAGAAGTGCTTAATTTGCCGCGAACGGACTACATCGTTTTTATTACTCTATAGTTTGAAGACCAGGACTGTAACCAATATAAAAACAAACGAAAATGCTTCAAGCGTTCAACTTAAGAAAATTAAATAGCGTTGAGAATACGGGCGAAGGAAAATCACAGCGCATCGTTGGGAACAATAATTAATGCTGTTGAGACCAATGCATCTAATCATTTCTTCAAATCATGGTAGTCTTCGGCTATTTATGTGTATCTTATGAATGGTAACTACGTATTTAGCTATTGCTCCTTTCATTTAGCGCAACGATAATTGTAGAAATACTATGCTCCATCAGCTTGAAGCTATGCCATTATTTCGCTGTGAATTTCGTGGCATCTTCTTGGAAGGAACATTTCAACAAAATCGGATTAGCAAGGAAAACTGGTAGGATGCCCTGTCAACTTTATTATTAATTTGCGCTCTCGAGCCAGGCAACTCGCATCATTTATAAATGAAGGTACATGAAGAATGATTTATGTGTTGCGCTAGAGCTCATACTTTTCCGATTAAATTAAGGCAGGCGAATACTTGCAATGTTTCGTGCCCCTGGCTTCCGTAAACAAGGTAATTAATGATGTTAACATTGTAGCAATTTTATAACGGATGGTACATAAATTAATATTAAAGAAGTTTATTGAAATTTGCATTAATTTAAAACATCTATAGGAATAAACAAGAGGCCGCGATTGTCAAGGAGTAAATCCTCTTGCCTCCCACCCAGACGATCCGGGTTCGATTCCCTGTGGGTTCAGTCCCGGAATTTTTTGCATGTGAGAAACGTCACGAACGTTGCCGTTGGTCGGTGATGAGCTTTTTCGGGACACTCCCATTTCCTCATTGTTTCTCATTCCGTCACAGATCCACAGTCATCTTACCTCACCTCATCCATTCTTTAAGTTGGATGAGCGACAGGTATGTCTCGCTAGTCGAGCAGCCGGCCCAACTTTCACCCGAGGTTAGTGGATTTTCATTTAGAGAAATAAACACAAAATAGCTATCCAATACATTGTTTTTTTCTTGAATTTGTAAGCAAACAAACTGCTGGCGTGATGTATTTCTGGCGAGTTATATATGATGTCATATTCGTGTAATTTAGATTCTGTTGCGAGAGACTGTGTGCTAAAGGGGGTCAAAATATTTGCTTTTTTTTTGGTATGATATTAGGGTGAGATGGGGAGGAAACGGAATATTTCAAATATAAAAATATTGTGTTGTTACGTTTAATTTCTTGACATTTCAATAAAATTTTTCACTGCTTATATATTTACCAAGCCTTCTTCAAGATACGCCTGTATCGTAATTTGGTTTGTACGGAATTTTAAGATTTTTAAATGAACATTTTAAAAAGCCATTCCGGAATATCCTTGAAGGATTAATAATTAGCCTACGTTATTTTCAGACTTCTTAGAATATGGTAAATGTATTTGGTCAGTATTATACAATTATTGTTATTTTCGGAGTCGGTGCCAGCCAAAGTTAACAAACTCGTAACGAAGTAGCGAAGGAACATATATAATTTAATGACATTTAACGTCGACTGCAACTAAGAAAATCTTAATCGACACAAAGAAAGCAGCTGCGTGGCATTGAACAGTACGGGGAGCAGCGACGGGTGTATACGGAGGGGCTGGGAGGGGAGCACCTGGTTTAAATAAGTATTGCTACATTATCGACTTTAACGTAAGTTTTTAAAAAAATGATGTTAATCTTAGGAAATTTTGCGACATTTCTTAAAAGCTTGACTCCCACAGACTCCAAAAATAACAATAATTGTATATTACTGTCATAATAAATTGATTGTATTCCGAACAGTCTAAAAATAACGTAATAGTTTTGTACTTGTATTGAACTTTATTCAGAGTAGATTTTTTTAAGACGGTGAAATTTTTTGTTAAAAAATTTTTATTTCTTGATTTTTTACGAAGTTGAGGTGCCTACCTTCCACACTCGTGCTGTTAGTCGTTAAGATTTCCGTTGTGCCTTCGCAGTCCAAGTCAGTCCAGAAAGTTCTTGACGATAGTTAGGTACGTACCAAATCTTACATTGTCATAAACCTTGCAATATTTTAATCACTGTACATTTCGTATTCAATTTTTCCCGGTGGAGTCCGTCCCCGGATTTTCGCATGTAGGAATCATGCCGGACGATGTCGCTTGTAGGAGGATTTTCTCGCGTATCTTCGAAATTAGAGGTCCAATGCCAATTCACAGCTGAAAATTCACAAATAATAACCGCCTTTTTATTCCTTAAGAGTGCTTGGTAGATAAATAAACGCTGAAAACATCAATTGATTTCTACGCTTTTTTCAAAGCCAATGTGGGTAAAATACTCAATGACAATCCTATATAATGGTATTTCCCAACTTTATGAGTAAATATTTATCCAGAATTACTAATTCACTACGCGTGATCTCTTGCGCCGCAGTTAAATGCACGAGGTTCCGGCGTCAGAGATTGTGCCTCAGAAGTTCGTAACACTGAAAACAATGTTGTTTAAAACTTTGGCTAAAACTATTGTCCAGGATTGCTATTGTTTAGTTTTCGCAAATTGGCTTCAAGAAACCTACAGTTACAGATTAATGCGTTTAGCGTTGAATTATGTGCCATGCCCTCTTAAGATCGTATACAAGTGTAAAAATCGCTGATGTTTCCACACACCATGGTAAAGTGAGTGGAATTTCGTCTGGTTAGCAGCGATGTCATTAAAGAAGGTGACATTCAACTCGACACGATGACAGGAACTGGGACAGGAATCGACCATGGTCTATGTTAGGGAATCGTCAAGCATTTGCGGGAAACGATTTTGGGAAACCATAGAAAACATAAATTGCGATGGCCGAGCTAGAAGCCAAACCCGTGTCTTCCCTAATGCGAGTCCAATAAGTTATCGTAGTGTGAATGTGCATGTGATAACATATTGCATAATTTCGGATACAAAGCTTGGCTTTTATTTCCATTAATTAAGGCATTTTGACAGCTCGATATTAGGATTTCTTCGAAGAATAGTTGTGCGGCCATACACTGAATTACATATAGATAAATGATAAGAAAATTAATTCACTAAGTGACTTCCACTTTTCATAGAATAATTGAACCAAAAATATATCCTAACTCGTTTTTTAATCAGGTGCAACTTAAAAATATACCGTCTAATGGTAACATTTTTAACACTGGAAGAAATTTCACAACAATGTTTATATGTAGAATAGACGTACTATTCCAAATATGGGAATAAATATTCCTTCCTTTAACTGTATTAATGCCGACAGTAGCTGTAACATTATATTGTACTAACGCACTGTCATTGAAATTTAAATATAATTTCCCAAACGAAAATGTTGTCATCCTGAAGGATGTCCGAGGGATTCAAGTTGTCAACAGTCATTCGTAGATATCCCGAAACATGTTTATTAATCACTATAAATACATATACATATATTTTTGTATTTCAGTTGTGGTAAGACTTTTAGTGCTAAGTCAAGGAGCATGTTTTTCAATGTTTAATTCTAGCCGTTACGATTTATGTGACCAAAACAAACATGCGTAGCAGGTTTTATAAGCGCAAAGTACACATCTTGCAGACGAACCTCAAGTGCAGTTGGAAGATATCGAGTCTGAGGTCACAATAACAGACGGATAGTAAAGTCGGTCTGACATGATGCCCAAATCAATAGCAATTTGCATGCTAATTATCTGTTAGCATTTCTGCGTTCGTGTAAGTCAGGTTCCAGCATTATCTTATGAGTTCTGTTATTGGGCAAAGCAGTTTTCATATACAAAAGCTTACCCAGAAACTTAATAAGAATGTGCTCTATTTTTATGTTAGAATTTTTGCTAGCTTTCTGCCCATAAACCCGTGTGGCCAACTGCAGCCTCTTTGTGTTGGTCACGTGACCACACAATTTAACGACGGTAGAATTCAAGTGAAGGGACGAGAGTTTGGTCAGCACTTACATCTAGATCTTCAGCGCTAGAGAGGGGTGATATGTATGATGCAGCCCCGGAATGAAGGTGTGGGGGAATAGGATGATCCCCGATAAAACCCGCCGTCCAGCGGCGTCGTCCAACACGATTCCCACATGCTAAAATCTGGGAAGCGACTTCACCGGGAATCGAACCCGGATCACCTTCATGGGAGCAGCCTACTGCGACACCACGAACGTAGACGTTTTATACTCTCTCTCTCTCTCTCTCTCTCTCTCTCTCTCTCTCTCAGTTAATGACTGATTCTGTTCAAAATGACGTGAACGAAGTAACCTTAATTAATTCTGAAGCATTTCTAGACTATTATAATCACATCCTCTATTTCGTTTCTGTAGCCAAGTTCTTGCACACGATTTACGTATGTGTTTCTCATTCGCTTTTTTTCTACAACTGACTCCACTTCCATTCAAATAGAGGTTAAGTGTTTATTTCAGGTTTTTGCTTCCCCATTACGTATCGTGTGGATACATATGCAAAACGAGGAACGTACAGTCTCGCTTACAAAAATTGATACCGAATCTCATATGCTCAACGCTATACTCATTAAGGCAATAGAAAATAGGCAGCGTGTGATGTGGGGATTAAGGCACCCACCTGGCCGTGTGTTTGTGTGAGTAAAGCTTGGCTGACACCTGACTGACATATAAGTGGTGACCCCGCCTTTTTATTGGTGGAAAATTTTAAGCAAAGTCCATTGAACCGTTATAGGATAGTCTCATACGAATTCCATGAAAAGTGTTTTAGGTGAAACATGTAAAAAAAACTGTTTTGTGAGGGTTATCAAAAGTATGTTTCTAATTGACGTGATGCTTTGAAACTACCTTTCCGTCATCGTTTCGTACATTGATAGAATTGGTACATGTGGAATATTTTCGTTTTAAAAAAAGTATTTACGAACACACTGCAATGCATTGTAAGCGCGTGGTAGGCGGCGCCCTTAAGGGTGTTCAAGTGCGATAAAGTCACAATTTTATATTTATACGAAATAGTGTTAGTTTTACAGACGTTAATTTGTGATACATTTCCCACTTGTAAAAATGTTTTCCCATAGCAGCATGCCAAAGTGATAATTCGCAAGTTACGGGAACATAGTAGTAACAAAGACCAAGTGTCTTCATCGAATGAAATAATTTACACTGAAATTTGGTATTATGGGAAATATTGTAAAAATATATATATAAATAACACAGTCCTTCTGTATTTTTTGAAAATTTCCCACAAATGAAGTAAATTGTCATAATTTTCAGACTTATTTAAAAAAATTACAAAAGAATCCCATAATGTGCTTTTAAATATTTTAGCATACTGCCCATATCTAATTTCAGTGCAAATTATTTAATTCAAATAAGACACTTGGTTTTTGCTGTTACCATGTTCCCGGGACTTGCAAATTTTGACTTTGTTATGGCACTGTGGGAAAACTGCGAGAATTAAAAAATGTTTACAAGCGGAAAACGTCACAAGTAACGTCTAAAAAAGATCACTATGCCGTGCAAATATACAATTATGAATTTTGCCACGTGAACGCCCTTAAGGCACTCACCTGGTAGCCGTGGTTTTATGCGAGTGAGGCGCGGCGCCAAGGGTGGCTCATCTGGCGCGGTATCGCCTCTACAGCAAGACACTTAAACGGCGTGCATTGGTATCGTAGAACACTCTCCTGACTGGCACTTTCAGTGGTGACTCCATCTTTTTAATTGGTCAAAAGTTTTAAGTAAAGTCCAGTATACCTTTCGATCCTAGTTTCACATGAATCCCTGCAGTAGTTGTTTATATATAATAGATTTAAAAAGCAGTTTGTAGCCATTTGAGGGGCTCCAAATTGATCTTTATAATTAACGTGATGTTTTGAAATTACCATTCCGGCATCGTTTAAAATGTTTGCTCTTTTCGTAAATGCATACAATTTAAACACAATTAGAAGTTTCTTAGAAAAAAGAGTTCTGATAGCACGCCACAACGCTCTTTACAAAATTGGCAACCCCTGGAGTTTTTTTTTTTTTTTTTCAGTTTTCGAGCCATTAAATTTATTGAAATTGTTTTATCAACAATTTGTCTTTGACAAGACACGTGCTATATTCTTGATAAACTGCCTGACATAAATAATACTAGAATCTTTCATTGATTTGTAATGCAGAATCATAGTAAGGGCATTACATGTTAACTTTCAAGAATTATTATACGGTCAATATAAGTTGAACATATAACACTACTATGATATCTAAAATTCATCACAAATATCTTCTATGCCTCAACATTGCCAATTCACAAAAAATATTCTAGACAGAAGTCATTGCAAAAAATCAATAAATTAAATTTAGCATCTATAACTCCCCCTTAAGTAACCTTCCAGGAAGCATGTTTACATATGTGTGTGTGCACGAACATGTGTGAGAGAGGTCATTTTCGCACCGTGCGGGTGGACGCTAAACGCTCGTGCCAGCAAACCGATTTAAATGTGGGCGTCGCCCCTGGTGAAGTGCCCAGACACGTCCCGTCGCGCTTCGCCAGACTTCTCAAGGTCAAAGTAGCGACGCTCGACGCCTGTCTGGAGATCGCCATCGGGGTCTGCCACCTTCCTATCCTACCATGGATAGAAGTAGTCGCATCGCTGGGGAAGTTGTTTGTTTGTTCGGTTCCAGTGTTGTCAAAAAGAAATATTTCCAAGGGTGACTGGGGTCCACGAAATATATCATTTAACGTGTATGTTCATATTCTTCCTCTCACCAGGGCGCTTAAGGCGGCCGCCTGCCCCACGCTTCAAATACGGTGTAGTGTGTTCGTAAACAGGTTTTTTCTACGAAAATATTCCACGTGCTCCCATTGTGCCAACGTACGAAAAGAAAACAAACTTCAGACAAGGTCGGAACCTCATTATTGTGACGCCACGCTCATTGAAAACACTGTTTCCAAGCGCCCCAACATGGCTAAAAACGGCCTTTTCAGAACGCCGTACTTCAAAATGTACTAACCGGATGTACGTAAAACTCAGGTTGCGACCTGCACTGAACTTAGTTGCAGATTTTCCATCAATAAAATTATATGGTCATCGCTTAATGTCCCATAGTAAAAACCGTTCGGCGGGAACCTTGCACGCTACAGAGCTTGGCTCGTTGAGACGACGCGGCATTTGATTCGCGCTTCAAGGTCGACCTTACTGCTCCGTCGCTTTTGAGTCTCTCACGCGCGAATAGGCGGCGCCCTTAAGAGTGCGTGGTAAATAAATAAACGCTGAAAATATCAATTAATTGTTACGCTTGTTTCGAAGCCAGTATTGATAAAATACTCAATTACAATCCTAGATAATGGTATTTGACAACTTTATGAGTAAATATTTATCCAGAATCACGAATTCGTTACGCGTGATCACTTGCGCCGCAGTTAAATGCACGAGGTTCCGGCGTCAGAGATTGTGCCTCAGACGTTCGTAACACTGGAAACAATTTTGTTTAAAACGTTGGCTAAAACTACTGTCTAGGACCGCTGTTGTTTAATTTTCGCAAATTGGCGTCAAGAAACCTACAGTTATACATTAATGCTTTTAGCGTTGAATTATGTACTACGCCCTCTTAAGGGGCATCCCTAGATAGACTGCGTTTGTGTGTGTGAGGCAGGAGCTGTAAGAGCGCCTTTGACAGACGTATGTAACGTATTATCGCCTCTCCGTGCAAGCCACTCAGCTGACGTGTAGTGCTTTACTATTATCCTATTTCCTATGGGACTTTAAGCGACGACCACATTGTTTCATTTGTGGCAGCATAGTTCAATGTCTAGCGCTTGTTTCTGTAGCTGTGTTTTTTTTTAATCTGGTTGTTATTTTCGCAGATAAAGCAGTCTGCAAAAGTCGTTTTTGGTCATTTTGAGGGGCCCAAAAATGATGTTTCTAAAAAACGTGCAGAATTTTTAAAACTATGGCGACATAGTTTGAAGTGTGTCTTATTTTCGTAGATATCAAAATATAATGTAAGTTGAATAGTTTCGCAAAAAAAAAATAATAGCCATAACTCCCTGCAACGCGATTGAGGCGCAGGTATGGAGGCCCCTTAAGAAGAATTGTTAGACAATTTTATTGTATTTTCAGTTTTTGAGCCATAACAATTAGTCTAATTGTATTATCAAAATTTTGTGTTCGACAAAGCATAAGATATATATTCTTCGTGAACTGCATTACATAAATAATAAAGGAATCTCATTTATTTGTCATGCAGAGTCATTGCGCAAGAATTATTTGTTAATTCTCAAGAATTCTCTTGGAATGATTCTGCATTAAAATTTGATTAGAGATTCCATTATTATCTACGTCCAGTAGTTTACCGTGAATATATCCTATGCTTTGTTGAAGAGAAAATTTTTATTATACAATTTGAATAAACGTTATTTCTCAAAAAAACGGAAAATACAATAAAATTCTCTAACACTCCCCGTTTTAAAGCCATGATCCGTCATTTATACAGATTTCACCATAGTAATTTTTTTATTGCTAAATGAGAGCAGATATCGAAAATCTGTTGCACGTTAAAAACAGTTTTTACAACGTAGTACAGTTTTATTCTGGACAAAATATTTTGTGGATTTGGCAAATTAATACCATAATGAGAATTCCGTAAATTGCATAATTAGCTGAAACCATTGTGTATTTTGTCCTGAAAAATTATTTTTTTTTATGAAATATTGTTAGTTTTGTAGATAATACTTGTGAGTACATTTTACTCTTACAAAACAATTTTAACTCTCATAGTTTTCTCATAACGGTGTGTCAAAATCAAAATTTGCATGTTACGCTGTCATGCAAATAGTGAAAACGAATTGACCTACTTAAATAAAATAATTCGCTGTGAACTACATCCCATGAGCTATACAATAAAACATTAAAAAACCCACAACGTAATATTTTGTTTTTAAAAAAATCGCAAAAGTACAGAAAAAAGTTGCAAATTTAGCAATTTTTTAAAAATACAAAAACAGTTCGCAAGATTTTTCAAATATTTTTTTACGTAGTCCGTAGTATGTTATTTCACTGCGAATTATTTCACATACGTAAGTCAATTGGCTTTCACTATTTGCATGGCAGATTATTTCACATACGTAAGTCAACTGGCTTCCACTATTTGCATGGCAGCAGTACATGCAAATATTGACTTTGATGCACCGTTATAAGAGGGCATGGGCCCGGGTTTCTTCACATTTAACGACAATTATTTTTTAAAACATAAATGGGAGCCGATATCGTAAAATCACTTCGTAACTTTGTTATGACTGATTTAAACTGCATACTCTAATTTTGTCGAGTCAGATGACTGCAAAATAGTTGCTAATTAGTTAATGAACGAAATTTCCTTTCAATTGATGTATTAGCTATACTCTTCATGCAGTTTGTCTCGAAAAATTACATTGCATAGTAAAACCAATTTTTAAAAAGTTACGAAGCAATTTTACGATATTGACCCTTGTATGGATTTTAAAAAAAAATTATTCTCTCGAAAGCCGAGAAACTCGGGCCCAAGCCCTTAAGAGGAAACTGCACTCACAAGTGTCGTCTACACAACGAACAATATTTCATATAAATAAAACATTATGACTTTATCGCAACTTGAACAACCTTAAGGAACGTCCCTATATAAACGAGACCTGAGCAAGCGGCCTAATTGGAACGACAGCTGGGCGTGTTCTCGCCTGAGAAGTCACACTGAGTGTGAAAACCAAGGTAGACATTGACTGGAGAGGAGTATCTGTGAGTGTAGATGAGAAAGACGGACAGAAAATACGAAAACACACTTCGCCTTCAGTCGGTTTTCTTGCAAGAAAAATTAAAATTACTAACAGGTTTGGATACTGATATGTATTCACAAATGATGTATCTAGGTTACTACAAGATAATTATTTGTCTAATAGAAGAATATGTATTATAAACAAATTGAGTTATATTGCAACATTTCGCTGCATTCCCACTTTTTTTTATAATCGTACTACAGCAGCGTACCCGCGGGTTTGCTCGCGTGTGTTACTCACAGCAATTTTCATCACCATTTATTTATTTATTTTGTTATTTGTACCAGATATTTTTTTTTCTTATTTTAGACACAAAATGTGACTAAATTTGGCTGTTGTGAAAATTTTTTATCTCTCATAGTTTATGCGTTATGACTTGTTGAAGTCATATTTTTGCATGTTTCCGTTTTAACGACTACACTTAAACCAACAGATATACCAAACTAAAAAAAAAATCACAGTAGATGAAAACGTTGCAGGCTACAATGACATGCTCATGAAATTAAAGAATAAAAATTATTTGAATTTTAATATATTGCTGGAACTGAAAATAAAAATTTTAAAAGTTCTATATTTTTTTAAAATACAAATAATGTTTATTCTTTAATTTTATGAGTATGTCATTGTAGCCTGCAATGTCTTTATCCACTGTGATTTTTTTTAGTTTGGTATATCAGTTGGTTTTAGTGTAGTCGTTAAAACGGAAACATGCAAAATATGACTTTAACAAGCCATTACGCGAAAACTATGAGAGCTAAAAAAATTCATAAAAGCCAAATTTAGTCACATTTTGTGTTTAAAACAAGGGGAAAAAATCTGGTACAAATACAAAATAAAATAATGATTATGAAAATTGCGGTAGACCGCGCCCTTAATTAAAAAACCTCTTTCTACACCATATAGGCCTAGGCAGTTCAGTCATCAAGTGTTAGAATGACAAAGCTGATATTCTCCGTTCACTCTGAGTTGAATTTTAGGATAAACAACGCAAATTATAAACAAACATTTTCATTGGCTGCCGACCGCCGTGCACTGTTATCTTGCATAAGAAATAGTTCTTTGTTATCTGTCGTGTACATATAAATTTACTACTACATCACTTAATAAGAGAGTTTTATTAACAAATATCTAAAATATACAGACGTTGCAAACACAATCTACGACGCTATATGTTTATTACTATAATAATTATGGTTAGCGGACGACACGTCCGTACAGTTGGTTCACGAGTTATTTAACGACTGACGTACTGTTAAACGTACGAGTTTCTTGGTACACTTGCCAGTATTTACAGATGTACGATACTCTGAAAATACCAAAAGTTTAGTTCAGTAATAATAACAACGGTAAAAATAAGTCAGAAATATCACAATCATATTAGGTTTTTTTTTTTTACATTAACGCGTCAATGTTGTGGCTAATGCGAATGGTTTCTCCGTGTATTCATTTTCTGTCACAGTTCGTCCGAACCAAAATTCCTTGATCTATTTCGCTCCGTCCTAGCGTCAGCTTATGTTTACATCGCATGCGGATTAGGTTATGTGACGCTGGACGTGAACAGTGAAAATGTTTTGCATGGTTTTCGAAACGTGGATATATGTCTTCATTACTTAACAAACTGCGGTGATGTTTATAAGGCAAGAATAAAAATCTCGCATAACATTCTTTACATGATCTTTGAAAGAACTGTGCAATGGGAGTGCATGACTGGATTTATTTACTTGGACATACTCCATTGCGAAATGGAGTATGTCCAAGCAAATAAATCCAGTTAACATTCTTTACAATAAAAAAATAACGAATATGTGTCGTGAATTATCGACATACTGTTTGGTGATTTATAAAATGTAATTTTTCTAAAAGAAGTACAAAATTATCCAGGAGGACTTTAAAGTAAGTTTAATCACATTTTGTTGACAACTTTTTTTCTGCATGTAGTGCCAAATTTTCGTTACGTTAGTACCAGAATATTTGAATACGATCGTTAGTCATGGCTTGATAATTACAATTGAATTTTGAAATATACTGTATTTGCATATGATGTCAATAATTTTATCATCAAGTTTTAATGTAATTTTTTACTTTCTTGACTTTTATCACATTCTGCATTTTTTTGTATAATGTACATCAGTGTCGTTTTTTATAATACTGTGGATAGGCTAATGTATTTTAGTAACATTTTTCTCCAAATTTCTCTATGAGTTTCCCTCATTGGTTTTGGCTTCCGTGTGAGTTTTTAAATTTTATTTTCTATGCTTAAACCGACATATAAAAAAACTCTGTAATACCATATTTTCAAAACAATAGCTAAATAACTTATATTTTCAAAATGTCCACGAGGAGCAGCAAAATGAACTTGTCATGCGGCGTCACCTTCACTCGCGCCATACATAACCTTATCTTTCCTCGTCTGCTTCTTCTGTTATTTTCTAGCTTCCCGTCTCACGGCCTTGACGCCCGCCGCGGAAAGCTGTGCCTTATTTCCCACGTCATTTAACGGTACGGAAAATTTTAAAAGAAGTTCTAAGATAAACATCACAGGAACCGCGTTTTCTGAGCGGTTTTGATAAATACAGTATGTCCCTAATTGTGGTTGTTGAACTTTCCTAGGAACCGACAGGTGCAAAGCGAAAACAAATGAGCATGTAAATTAATAAGTAATTTCTTTACTAAGTACGAGACATTGTACATGCCCTGAATTTTTTTATTTTATGAGGGTACATTTACCAAGTGTAACGGACCACTAAAAATAGTTAATGACTACAATGCTTGAACAGGTACGTCGGTGGAGATGAGATCTACTGAAAAATCTTCATTTAAGCCAAATATATGCATTTTTCATCTTAGATTCAAATTGACAGAGAGCATTAAGAACGACGAACAAAAAGTAGTAATTTTAATGACAATATTTTTATTTATTTTTTTTACAATATTTATATTGTCACTTTTAATTATGCCTACTTTTAAAAGGAAGGTGTACATAAAAAAAAGTAAAGCCACTATTCAGTTTTATTTACCGTGCTATATATTACATTTATTAAGTTATAATTGAATGCCATAAAACTCCTAATTTTATAAGCACTGTATTTATTTATAACTACACTACACTCTAAAAAGGTTTTTCGTATCACTTATTAAACACCATTTCTCAAACACCCTACGTCATTTCTCCCAAAGATAAAGGTTATATAATTTTCTTTGAAAAGTACATGGCATTATTTCAAAATTACTTTTGAGGCTTTCAAGTAACTGTAATGTTACGGGCCTTTAGCGGTTTCTGTTCTGAATGGATCGACGATGGTTCTATGCGAAGGGTAATTTATAGAATTATTGTTAGCTTCTATGTTGATATATATCTTAAAAATGTGAAAGTCTACTACAAAAGGTATATTCGTAAATATAAAATGCAATCAGGTATTTGCTGCAAGCTTGTCTGGCACGTGTTCTTACCAAAGTACGATTCCCTCCAAATAACATCAAAATCACAGCGAAATTACGTACATGATGATGTAGCCGTCACCATATATTTTCGAAGCAAAGAATTTAATCGTGAAGAAGCAATACAAGTTTTTATTTCTAATGAAGAAAATTTACTGTCAAGATACGAAGTACAATGTACTTCTGCATGTAAGAAACTCTGTTAAGGGCATGATCCATCATTTCTACTGTTTTTTACAGTAATTATTTTTTCATTCTTAAGGCCATGCCTGGTAGTTTTGCAGTGATTTCGAAAATAATTTTTCCAAAATGAACTAATATCTCTATCACAAAATCGCTACATTGTTTTGTCACTAATACATCAAAGTTTCTATCTGAATTTTTCCGTTGCAATGAACACAATGGATTTTTAGATTCTTGCACCCAAATTATCACATATTTTAGCATGAAAATGA
>PNEQ01013566.1:0-15020 GCA_003012365.1 Medauroidea extradentata | reverse complement strand
ATTTTACTGGCAAACGACTCATTTTTTTAAAGCCTACATATAATTGTGCATGGTATGACTTCACACGCTCTCAATTTTTTTCAACCCATTTGGTTGAAAACTTTTTGAGTTTTTTGCACCAACGTGAAAAAAACTACCGGGCATGGCCTTAAACGAGAGTAGATTCCGAAGAACTGTTGCACGGTTTTGTGTAAAAATTGTTTAAGCATGTAGCTTAATTTTTTCAAGGCCAAAAGTTGTATAGCTTTCGCTAATTAGTTCATTAATTGAGAAATTCCTTCTTAATTGCATAATTAACTGAAACAATTGCGTAATTTGTCTCGAAAAATTAGATTATATTTTTGAACTGTTTTGAACAAAACTGTGAGCAGGATTTTGATATCTGCTCACGTTTACGATTTAAAAAATAATTGTTTTAAAACAATAGAAATTATATATCATGGCCTTAAAACAGAGGTTTTTTTTACAGTGTTGAGTTGCAGATGGATATTGGGTACAAATTCCGTGTAAGAAACGGGCATATTTACAAAAAAAAATAATGGTGATTTTTTTATAACAGTCCATCATCAGACAACCTTAATACACAAAACCACGAAACTCCTAAGAGTGCCACCTTCCTGGAAGTTTTTCAAGTTAAATGCTCAGAAGCGAAGGATCTATAAGGGTCATAATGACGCTCGCGCTTTGTGCTCTATCGCTCCTACGCGCAAACTTCCGAACTAGTGGGCAAGCTTTGTGCTGAGCCATTTATTATTATAATGGACATATAAGTGGTGAACATTTAATTTTATTCTTTAAATGTCTCTACCAAAATGAATTGCATAACCGTCGATTAGATTCGTATAAAGAATTAAGAAATTTTATTTCCAACGCGCGTGATGTTTTGAAAACACACGAATGTTCTTTCGTGAAATATGTTTTATTTTCGTAGCCTAGACAGGTACATTGTGAACACGTGAAATAGTTTTAAAAATACACGCAAGGTACGTTTATTAGCCGCCCATTAGCCATATGTCGGCATAAATTTATATTATTCATCACTGTATTCCTACTCTGGTGCAGAAATAGTCATATGACGCAAACTGTTTGATGGAGTATACTTTTTATTCTGTAGTGTTTTATACGGAATAAAACACACGATCATTATATACGGCAGCCGAATCATCACCAGCGAATAGTCTACATGTAAAACAAATCAATAAAAATTGTACCATGTTGGTCAGTGTATACCTTTATTTAAACTTTGTTTACTAATGCTAAACAGGGCTGTCTGCATGCTCTTTAAATTTAAAACGCTGTAATTTCAAGCGAGGATGTTGACCTTGCAGAAACTGGAAGTCACGTTTAGTAATCGTAAATTAATTTCAATGTATTCATAACATTTTTTTTTTTTTTTTTTTTTTTTTGGTCGCCCATTCCGACGCAATCGGATGAAAACAAGCAACTTTTATTTTTATTCTTTCCGTCGTCGTCGCGAAGATACCCTGAACTCGTTTTCATATTTTGTAATGTATTCGGGACAGGGACAAGTTTTCGGTCGTAACCGACACTTTTTTCTTTTCGCGAAACAAGACGAACTGGCTCGCATTTGGAACCTGTCGCTGTTAAAGACATGGGCATTATCGATGTAAATTACCTGAGGAGGTACGGGCTAGGAGGCAAGTCTAACGTCCGCGAGTGCCAAGCTTCGTATCTTCGTCGGCGATACTTTTTCCAAAAGGTCGCACGAAAAAAAGTGTCATTGAGACAAAAAAAAAAACTCACCACACTGTTAAATAGTATTTGTAAATTCAGCACACCGATGCATATCGATGTCCTGGAATGAAAACCTATTAACTACAAAACTAAAAATACTGTAAAATATGGATGAAAAAATATAACGTGTTGATAATATTTATAACTCCCATTTTGTAAACAATACATTAAAATTGACTTACTTAAATGTCCTTAGGTAAATTAAAAATTGCTGGTTAATTTTTTATTGTTAACTATTACAGTCAATGTCAGAACTGGAGTTAAGAGGTTTTCATTCTAGGCCATCGATATGAGTGTGTAGAAAGTAGGTATAGAGAAATAATTTCCTATACATCAATGGTAGTATTCATGCATAATTTTTGTCAACAGTCAATTGCATACCGACATTACCAGACTTGAATAGTAATAATGCTGATCATTTGCTATGTGTACAAGATGAAGTATTGTTAAGTGTTCAATAAAGTGTAGGGCATCCATAGATAGGCTGCGTTTGTATGTGTGATGCAGGAGCGGTAAGGGTGCCACTAACCCACTTATGTAATGTATTATCGCCTCTCCGCACAAGCCATTCATCTGGCGTGCAGTGCTTTACTATTATTATTTTTCCTATGGGACTTTAAGCGTTGACCACATTTTTTTATTTGTGGGCAACGTAGTTCAAAGTCTAAAGCTTATTGTATAGTTGTATTTTTCGAGTCCGGTTGTTATTTTCCCAGATACAACAGTCAGTGAAAGCCGTTTTTGGCCATTTTGTGGGGCCAAAAATAATGTTTCTAACAGTAAACGTGCTGAATTTTTAAAACTATAGCGACATAGTTTGAAGTGTGTGTTCCTTTCGTATATATACAAATATAATGCGTGTTAAATAATTTCGTCAAAATAAGAATAGCCGTAACTCGTTTGCAACGTATTTGAAGCGCAGGTAGGGATGCCCCTTAATAACTTCCATTACTATTTAGGAAGCTTTTTTTACAGTGTAACACTTCAACGGAAGTTATCGCCCTGGTACAGCAAATACTATCAAAATGTCCGGTAATTACCAGAAGTCTTGTAAATTCGCTGTCAGCGCACACAAGTAAAGTTCGTAGGTCTATACATGAAATATGAAGCTCGCCCTCGCTGAATAGCTTTTTATTACAACGTATGTTTAACTGTTTTATAGAGCTATTTACGAGCGTGTCTTCCTTATATTAGACAGTTATATTAGGTAAACTGCTGGGATTAAGTACTCTAGACTTGGTCAGTCACGTGTCGAGTTCCCGAAAACGTTCTCCATCTTCACTTTCGCCATTACTTGGAAAATGTTGAAATCAAATACCAGTTTTCTTTGTGCTTTATCTTCACACATACACACACACACACACACACACACACACATATATATATATATATATATATATATATATATATATATATATATATATATATATATATATATATATATATATGTAGTGTGTGTGTGCGTGTGTAGTATAATTTAGCTAGTTCTGGAACAGAAGTCGATATGTGTTACGTTGTGCTGCCCGGCATGTTGTGACGTCACTCGGCCACCGTCTATTTCCTTCCCCCCCCCCTCGAAATGGCATTTGTTGTCATCAAATATGTTACAATTCCAAAATGTATACCGAAATTTCTATTTCCTCCCTCAAAATTTACCTTTTTCCCCTCAACTAAGCAAACATTACCTTAGTGGTCTTAAAACCCGTATGACCTCAATGTTTTTTTCAAAGCCGCTTAGTGAGTTTTTTTTCGGGCTCACAATATTATCGTAATGCAGGTAACAGTGACCACCCACATAAAATCACTCGATATGCGTTACTATTTTTTTAAATATATTATTTATTAATTTTCTAAGTATTAAGTTTCTTATTATTTATGTTTTTATTTACGTCTTCCTATGTGCAATTATGTTCTGTGACATTGTAAAGAATCTGTGTTTGGTACTGGTGCAACCATTAAAAAATGTGTATGAATATTGTTTTTTATTTATACACTTCAAGCTGTAAACCGACCCAGAGCTACACCTTAAAAGTCTATAAACAAATAAAACAATCATACTAATAATGTTAATTGCTTAAACACCACTCCTAACTAAGCCATATCCAATATTTCCCATTAAGTCGTCTAATTTTTTTTTTAAATTCTTGAAACGTTTAAAATAAATTTGATAGAAATATTTTTTCAATACATCTATTATACTAATACGCAAGTTGATCTATCTTTTTTATTCCCAATATGAGTACACTACTCAAAAACATGGCGAACAGCATCTGATCAACATCTCTCTCTCCAAGTGACTGAGTTATTTTGTGTAACGATACAGTTTATACATAGCCTATCCCTCACCTTCAGACCCACCGCCCTCGCCTTCCAACCACCAAAATCCCACCCTATCACCCTTTTCTCCCACGTCATCATCTATCGTCCATTTCCCCATCCTTACCCTCCATCATTATCCCCTTAACTTCCCTTTACCCGGTCATCCTCCGTCCATTAGTTCTGTATTTCTAAAGCATAAATACAACGTTCTCCCTTTACAATTGCCAGGTACATAAGCTCCAGCAGACACTGCAGACGCCACTACATAAACTACTAGCTGGCCGGCTGCAACTTTGCCCGCGTGGAAATTATGTAATATAAACAGTAACTCTGGATAAATATGTGATGCAGGCATTTGACGGCTAGCGTACTCAATAACAGTGAACTATAAATTTTCTTAGCTCAGTGTAAAATAGCGTGTGCAATATGCTCGTATGATGTTATAATAATTCCCATCGCAAAGTCTTGCACGGGATACGAACCCGTAACCCCACCCCACCCACACCCCAAACTTTATGCAATACCTGAGTGAATGCTTAAAGTCAGGCCGTGATAATTATTTCGTATGTGAAGGCTACAGTCCAAAGAGGTTTTATTTATGAGTAGGTTGGCAAAAAGAAACAACTGTTCAATTATTTTTCCGTGATCATTCTCTTTTTTTTTTTCGGGAGACTGTATTATTTTACTGCTTTTCACATCCTTAGTTTTAAAAATTCATAAAATCCTGAATTTGATTTGTAGATGTTTACATAAGCTTCAATCTTATAAAAAAAATCATCTCGCTATCTCAACGGATATAAGCGGCACAGATGATTATTTGAAAACACGTTTTATTTTTTATCAACTTTCAAGGACGAATTTTGAAAAATCCTGAAATAACATTTTTTGATATTTACGTAAGATTTTTATTAAAGCAAAACCCATTTAAATATTCCTATTGGTTTAGGAGATAAACGGGATTAATTAAAAACATGTTTTATTGAGCGCTTTCAAGGACGAGTTTCGATAAATTCTAAAACTACTTTTTAGATACCTACTTAGGCATCATTTTAAATAAAAAGTCACCTCACTATCTTAAATGATTAAGGAGAAGTCACGGATTAATGAAAAACACATTTTACGGCTTTTCACTCCCTTAATTTTCGAATTCTGCAAAATCGAAAAATTCGCAAATATCCATTTCTTTGGACAATATTATGAAGTTTAAAAAGTATGATAACTTTCCCGGTTGAGATTTCAGGGATTCTTTGAAAACATACTTCACCCCTTTTCACCTCCTTAATTATCGAATTTCGAAAAATCCATTCTTAGTGGGTGCCTACGGGCCAAGGGGAAGCTTCCCTCAAAATTTTATGGTTCTAGGTCCAGTGGTTTGGGCTGTGCGTTGATGGGTGAGTGTGTCAGTCCGGACACTTCATTTTATACAGTATGTTCGAAAAAAAGTGTGCCATATTGCAGGAACAGGTCATACACACCAAAAGAAAGAAACAATGTCTGATAAACTTAGCCCCTAAGTTGCACCCTTTAAGAGGTATGTACACTTTGTGAAAATTACAATAGAAGAGTCCATTGTGGCTTCCCTCGTAATGAATTCTAACATGGCTTGTAATGCCCCACCTTAAGTTCCTACTATTTAATCTCTTCTAGACATCTCGCACCTGGTTAGCGTTCAAAGCTGTTGCAACCATTCCTTCACGTTTCTGCACGCCAAAGCATTGCGTAGCTTGATTTCCACTTCTCTGTTTGAACCAAGCGTGGTCGAGCAGTGGTAAAACACTCGCCCCGCATTCAGAAGGTCCCGGGTTCGATACCAGACTCCGGCCATCCTGATTTCGGTTTTACAGAGATTTTTTCCGAAATAACTTCAAGCGCATGCTTGGACGATTCTCGAATAGGTCCTGGCCGACTCCTACCGATATCGGCTGGAGCAATCACCTCCTACCAAGGTTATCCGAGGTTCGATTTTTGGTGAAGTCGTTCCCCGGATTTTCGCATGTGGTAATCGTGCCGGACTATGCCGCTGCCCCCCCCCCCCCCCGGGTTTTCTCGGGGATCCTCCGTTTCCTCCGCCCCTTCATTTAGGATCTCCACCATACTCGCATCATGTCACTCCTCACCAGAGCTAAAGACCTCGATGTTAAACGCTGACCAAAATCTCTTCAGTCAATCCTACCAATATCCCCCGTATTCATACGCTGTTCGAGGGCATGTAAAACGATCTAATAAACAAAAAAAAAACACATTTTTTCTCATTCCATACCACTGAAAAAAATAGTAAAACGTAATCATATTACTTGTATTTGAGGAAGTTTTTTCGTGACGTATACAAAAATCATAATTCGCCGAACATTTCCGTTAAACGTAGAACGTAGAATTTCCTGTACGTCGATTCACAGAGACACTACGTATTCGGTTGAAGATGTTTGCCGCATTTCGTTTTTTCGTGGAAAGTCAGAAATAGTTGTTTACAAATTTAAAAATTCGAATATTTTAATAATAAAATTCATCAAATGAAAATAATAGAAGTTTAAATCCTACCCTATTCCACCTCGTAAATTTTTGAAAAGACCTCTTGGATGTCCATGTAATATCAGGTTATTGTGCACCTACCATTTGGGAGTAGATACTGGCGCAGTGGCTAGAGTCTTAGGGCCGTATCTATAGACCTCTTTCGAATGACAACCAACAGCTCACTAATGCTTTCTCTATGGGGATAGCAGTTGGTTGTCATTCAAAAGAGGTTTATAATATCGGCCCTTAAGCCTCCTACACAGACATTCATGCGGGTTGATCCCCGATTCTTCGCATTTAGAAAACGTGGGAGGCCGGTTTATCCCGGGGTACTTCCGTTTCCCCAACCCTTAGCATTTCGTCGCTTCTCGATCGAAGGGCTTAAATCCTTCATTTTTCAGCGGACGCCTACAGGCGCCCAATATCAGAGGTATTCTTCTCTCTAGTTGTAATGCCCTGCGCTTGGGTAATGTACGCTATGTAGTTATAACCACATCAAATCATGCTGCAGAATGGTAGGGCCTATAACAAAATGATTCGCACTTCATAAGATTTCCAAGTTTGTTTTTACGTTTAGGATATATATATATATATATATATATATATATATATATATATATATATTTATTTATTTTGTATTTTTTTCTCAATAACTACCATTATATTCATAAGTGAATAAATATAATGTCCAACAGCTTGGCTCAGTGAGTGGTTAGCGTTCCTGGCCGGTGGACAAAGAGCACTGGATTCAATTACCGTGGTTAGGGAGAAAATTTTGCAGTTACCTCCTTGGGTTCAGTACTGGGTGTTGTGTTGTTCTTCTACCCTTCACCCCGGTCCAACACACCCTTTTATAAATCCAAACAGCTGTTGGCAATACGCATATTTGAGCGGTTGAATTGGTAGCGTATTCTGTGAACAAAGCATTTTAGCGCTTCTGTTTACAGCTTGTTTCTGGCAACCGAGGCAGGAGGTAGGTTACAGGGTTTGTTCGCAGGATTTTTACCTTTACCATTATTTCCTGTTTTATCTCGAATAAATCTGAAATGAAAACAAACTGTATTTAGGCGCAGGACAAGACTTATGTTATTTTGAAAACAAATAACACGGTATTTTTTCATATTATGCAGTTGCGTACTTCAATTTCTTTCTACAATTTATTATGTTGTACATGTAATAAAACTGACAGCTGTCCATTTTCCAACAGACGTATTTGTGAAAAAAGTGTTTTGCTTAATACAGTGCAATTATATTCCTGGCAGGACATTAGCAGTAACACAATTTCGTAACTCCATTGTGGGGGCCATTTACGTTCACTGGATTGTTGTATTTTAACGATCTCTTGTAAATGCAAACGCTTGCTAACAGCTTGTGAACAATTCAACTGCTAAAATACGGCCAGTGAAGAACCATACCGCGGTTTCATCTTCGCCTTGTCACGCCTCAGGTATTTCTCCTGAGGTTCAAACCAGCCATTGGTCTGAAAACATGTCATTATAATTACATTAAAGTTCTATCTAACAAACGCAACCAGTTGAATAATTTCATTAATATTTAAATTTTTGTAAATGTGATCTTACAATTTTGATAGGACGGTAAGGAGGGGAGTAGGAACAGGGACACAGCAACTGAAAATCCCAGAAAGGAAAGGAAGGACATAATAATTTTCGTCTAAGGAATTACAATGGTCACCATCTTGGAAAATTTGGTTTTGCTTTCAAAAATGAATTTAAAATATATATTATACTATTACTAAAATAAAGACGTGTAAAATTATTGTATGTAGACAGATAGATTTGTTAAGAGTGAGTGATAGTCATCATCTTGAGTTTTTGTATTTTGTGTCATAACTTTTCTCCTGGGTAAATTTAAGCAACATTGTACACAGCAAGTGCATATATTATAGTGGTTTCTGACGGCAAATATTATAAATAAGGGGGAGGAGGGAACTTTGGTTAAAATATCCAACCAGGAAAGCTGCTAAAAGCTGTGTAGTTAAGTTATGCAGATGGACGGGGAAGATAAAGTAGCAACTCTTCACTTCTCCGCCCCTAGCAAATTACTTTGTCTCCTGTCTCTTTAATTTCCGCGGAAGATTTAATCAAAATCGAATATTACGTGTAACACACTGCGTATGTATGACGTATTCTCAGTGAAAATAAATTTATGCACACACGCAAAATATATCTTATAATATTTTCCGTAGAACCTTTTTTTTAAGAGTCGTGATTCAAATTGTTCCATTGAGAATGAATTTAATTTAATATTTATCCTCCAACTACACTTGTTCGACCACAACCAACGTAGATTTTAAGATTTTCCGTCTTGTAACACTGTGCACAGTTAAAAATTTCCGTAAATTCACAGAAATATTTACAGAAAAGTACTGTAACTATACGGAAGTGGCTTCCGTAATTTTTTGTTTATGGAAGTCTGTCCGAATTGTCAGTTTACGAATGTTTGTTGGAAATATGTTTCTACAATTGTAAAGCGTATTTTATTGTTTCTTTTTAAAAATATGGTACTAATTAAAGACAATACAAACTAAGTTAATAGAAGCTAAGTGCTGCTTCCTGGATGTCCATACTTGACCGTGAAAAGAAGAAATGCGGAGAGGGTATGAACCTTCAAGGTTATTTATTTCTGTACATTAAAAATTTTTTCTCATAATAATACTAATGAAGTTCTGTAAAATAAGGACGTTGAAAACAAAAGATGTCTCTTATAATTCGGCCACTTTTATCACTTCATGGAACTCGTTTGGTGCATACCTCGTCGTTGTAGTTAAATGGTTAGAGCATATGCTTGAAAATCGTAAAGTCGTTAATTCGAATCCCAGCAATTTGAAAAAATTTTCAGGTTATTAAATTATATATTAAGACCTCGGAAAAACGTAAGGAATAAAAGTATGTCGTATATCTGGAAAATGGAGTGCAAATAAAGTAAATTATTTCTTTTTTTTTTTTTGCAGAAAACAGATTGTCCGTAATTTTACGGAGGATTCCGTTATCAAGAAAAACTGAGTGTCCGTTATTTTACGAAGATTTCTGGGTAATTTTTTGCCTGTACTTTTAAGTAATTTCAAGGAAATTTTTTCTAACAGTGTGTAAGATAGTAAAAAAAAGTGTCAATCCTCCCCATGTCGCATACACTGACTTCAACCTACTGAATTATGTATGTCCACGGACGACGTCATGTATGCCCTCACAAACCTGTTTTGTTTTCCTACCACACCCACCTGGGCATGCAGTCGAGAGAGACAACCGTTACGTTACGACTCGGGTAAAAAGAGGTGGGGGAGGAAATGTTATCATTTCCTGCTTGTTTCGGAGAAACAAGATGATCCACATGAACCTCCGCGAGTGTTCTTTAATAACATTCCTTTTTCCTTTCTTTAATTATATCCCGAAGCATTTCGTGTGTTTCCGTACGTTCGCGGTTGCTGGCGGGTTCAATGGAAGTCGCGTGACGACCCTCAATTAGGACTGGCGTACGAGTTGCCTCAGGGGGTGGAAGGTTTCTTGAGTTGTGCACGAGCTGTGTGTGGTTGCAAGCTCCTCGGAAATGCTCGGGGGCATTCGTTCATCCTCGGCGAGATTGAGCCAGACATCTCCAAGGTCGCAGCAACAATGTAAGGGTGAAGGGGAAGGTGAGGGTAAGGGCATTTTTCCCCCTTTTGAATTCTTGAAACAAAGGGGCAGACCTAAACAAATCTACCTGCCTACAGATAATTTTAATTTCATGTTCTTTACTTAAGGGCTTGTTCCCGAGTTTTTTTCAGACTGGTGCCAATAACTTAAATATTTTTTAACCAAAAGTTTTGAAAAAATTTGAGTCAATGTGCAATCACACGATGCACAATACTGTGGACGCGTTTTTTTTAAATAATGTACCATTCGCCAGCAAAAAAAATAATTTCCTTCATTTTTGCTTATTTTCACGACGAAAAACGTGGTACTTTGGGTAATGAAATCTAAAAAACCGTTCAGTATAATTCTACAAAAAAATTCAGCTACAAATTATAACATATAAGTGTCAAAACTGTGCAGGAAAATTTTTATATGAGTATTAGGTAGCAATAAAAAAAATATTTTCTAAATCACTGCAAAACTCTGTAACAAGGCCTTAAGGGATATAATATATAATTTTAATTTGTTTTATTAAATCAAAACCGTGTTTCCCAAAATTGAGACCATTGAGTCTCCTTAAAAATGGAACGAAGCTCTTGGGTCGCGTCAACTTCCTCGTTCCTCGGATATGCTCGGTCGCATTCGTTCATCATCGGAGGGATTGAGCCGGACATATTCTCCAGGTCGCAGCAACAGCGTGATGGAAGGAGGAGAGTTGTTGAGGGCAAGAGTATTTTGTCCCACTCTAAATCCTTGAAATACTGAGGCAGACCTTAGAGTGAATAATAGTCACCATTTTGAATTGTTGTATTTTGTGTCATAACATTACTTCTGGGTAAATTTTTAAGCTAACTACGGAATAGAATACATGTTGATAGAATTTTAGACACCATAAATCTTCGTTTTCCGTTACTGTTGTTACAGATCGAATTGCAGTTAAGAAAGTAACAAGAATTTTTAAAACTGAAATTCGATCCGTAACGACAGTAACGACAAAAAGAAATTTACGGTGTCTAAAATTCTATCAGTATGTATTCTATTCCGGAGTTAGGTTAAAGTTGCATAAATTGACCCAGAAGAAAAGTTATGACGCAAAATACAAAAACTCAAGATGGTGACTTTTACTCACTCTTAACAAATCTATCTGTGTACATACAATAATTTTGCACGTCCTTTATTTTTAGTAATAGTATAATATATACTTTAAATTAATTTTTGAAAGCAGAACCAAATTTTCCAACATGGTGACCATTGTAATTCCTTAAATGAAAATTATTATTATGTCCCTCCTCTCCTTTCTGGGATTTTCAGTTGTTGTGTCCCTGTTCCTACTCCCCTCCTTTCCGTCTTATCAACGACCACAGTGACAAAAAATTCACATTAGTAAACGTTAGTTTGTGTTAGTGTTCGTCTGGGTTAGTTTCAAATGTCAATAAACACCGTGCAGTGAATCAAAGGAAAATGTTTTGTTATGGTAGGAAAGTACAATACAAAATAAAATATGTGTGGCGCTGTCTTTTATGTTGGAACCATAATTGCGCAACAGAAGCAACGAGAAGGGAGCGATGCGACACTAAAAATGCTCGCTATTGTGAAAATTATTATTTTTTTTCTGCCGATCGAAAATTACGACAGTTATTATATGTTTAAAGTAATTAATATTTTTTCGTTAATTTCTAATATATTAAATACCACTGGCATTCCCGACTGTGAGAACAAAGTCACAATTACACGTTTGTTTAAAAAGAATATGAGTTGCGAAACGAAAATACCTCGTAAAATAAATAAACACAATTTTTTACTAACTCACCAGTTTCACCAACGTTTGGCCACAAAATTCAACTCCGCTCTTAAACTTTGTCGCGTCCGCTACGTAATAAATTAGACAAACTTTCTTTACGGTATTCGCATCGCGTCCGCTGATTTGACGCGATGGTGTCACAGAAACCTCCGTGCTGATATCTTTTTCTATTCGCGTCACGTTTTCCTCGCCATTGTGATCCCAGCATTACGCTCAACAGCCGAGGATAAACGAATGGCCCCGAGTATTTCCGAGCAGGCCCGCAGCAAAGTGTCCTGGGGCCTGGGGCAGAAGATTCTTTGAGGCCCCTAATTTCTGAACCAACATTTTAAGGAAAATTGTTTGCAGATTATCATTTTAACTATTGTAAAATTAATTAATTCACACGGCATAAACAACATTGTAAAGCATGTTACAGACCCCGACAGCAATGTAAACATATTAAGACATGCGTATTTTACAGCAGGAAAATTGAATAATGTTCTTTTCCTCTCGGAGTTTAGGTAAAGGGGCCGGGGCCTTATTCAGGCTGAGGCCCGGGGCATTTGCCCCTTTAGCTAGCCCCTCCCCCTTCCTTGCAGCGACCTTGTTTCGGAGGAGTGGGTAAGTTAAAGCGACCCGTGTGGTTGTCTTGAGGCATTGACTGTCGGAGGGAAAGGGGAAGGTTGAGTCTTTTAGTGAGAGACGTTATTTAAAGGGGAGGGGAGCGGTGTTGTAGAGAACTAAGATCGGCGGGCGGTGCGCTATAATAACAAGCGAGCCGGTCTCGACATGTCGCTGTCTGGCGCCGGCGCGGGGGACTCTGGGAAACCTCTTGCTCTCACCACCAACATTACGTCCAGGTAAAAAAAAAAATTTGCAAAAATTAACTATCGGATGATAGGTAATTTTTTTGCGTTGATAAAAAAACTCAAAAACTTCTTTTTATGGAATACTTTGAAAAAAATTCTTAACTAATAGCAGTCATACGATCTACAACTCTACACAGGCGTTTCGCAACATAATGCATCGTTCGTTCGCAAAAAAAAAAAATGCGTTTTGCTACATTTTGGCTTAATCTTCTTAGCAAATTTGGCGATGCTTTGGGTGCAAAATTAAAAAAAAAAACTATGCCGTTTATTGATACCAAAATAATTGGGTACAAACTATGACACACTTGCGACAAAAATTTGTACGGATTCTCCAATATGAGAATTACGTTGCGTTAAAAAAATGTTTTTCATAATCACCGTAAAATTACCGGACGTGGCTTTGAGGGGATTTGTGTAGGCCTATAATCGTGTAATTAATTTTCTTAAGTCGTGATGCAGTCCTTATTGAATTTATAAGTACTTTTTAAGTTACAATTTGTGCGTTTTAAATTGTATAAGTTGTCATTGTTTAGTTAAGTTCATCTGAACAAAACTTTTTTCTGAAAAAAAAAACAAAAGAAATGAAGTATAAAATTTTTCCGATTTTTTAATGGTAAATAAGGAGCTTAAAACAAGGAATATCGTGACGTATATGGAGGCAAATTTTAGGTGAGATGTTAAAATTACTATAATTTTTTTTTCACAAATATGAATTTTTTTACAGTAAAACGTTTTAATCTAGACAAATATTGATAGGTCAAGTCAGTCTTATAAATACCTCAAGTCGTTAAGCAAAATGTGTATTTTTATTTCTCCCTCATTGATTATTATGATATAACATGTTACACATATTATGTTTTGCAAATGTGTGTGAACTTCTATAATCCTCACAAACGCCCCATAATTGCAGTCGCAACTTACCGATTTTGTCGTTATGACACTTTATTTCAAGCAGATAACCAATGCAGCCACTCTACCACGCATCATACGTAGTTAACCAAACTTTTATTTTTCCGTGCACCAATTTTCCGCTGATTTTTGTGGTTATATTTTTTTACCTAACGGCAGCAGATATCAATAATCTGCCACATAGATGTATTAAAAGTTAATATTTTTATGAATCCTATTATTTTCTAAAGAAAAACATCTATAATTTTCGTTAGTTAATTGTCTTACTTACTAACTCTTTATTTAATTAGATAGTTCGTTGTGAATATTTTGGTTTGAAAATATTTATTCTTCACAGTGAAAACAATTTCCAACACATCTATAAGTGGTGGTTAAAACCTACCTGCTCCCTTTTAAGATTAAAAACAAATATCACGTCCGTAAAAAATAGCATAAATAGGATCCCCAGGCCTTAAGGAACTCTTGCTATATGTGCAACTTAATTTATACTTCATATTTTGTTTATATTTTTTAGACGGTATTATTTTGAACTTATCGTCCGAGTCTTGAGATAGGTTGGTAAATAATACTTGGATTAATACCAGTCAACGGTGCACTGTGGAGGGAAAATATTACATTGTTAGTTGATTGGGTGCTCTGAAATTAAGTCTATTATGTCTCTCATCTCATAATGTGTAAAATTTAATAGCTTCATAAACCTGATAACCGGTCCCAACGCGTCGACAAATAGACACAACTGAATTATGTGCTACAAATATGTAAATGTTAACACGCCACTTACTGATCGTAAAAAAAATGTTAAATGGATTTAACTGGACTCCGATTCAGACCGCAAACTTAAAATAATACACAGTAAACCGTTACTTTTTTAATAAGTAGTTGCACAAAACCTCATATCCGCAATTTCGTTAAAGGTTACGTAGTCGACAGTTGAGATATTATTATTATTTTTAAAGTGCATTTTGTAGTGTCAGAAAAACGTAAACCAGTTATACCGGACATTTTTTAGTCGTTTACATTCCAGCTCATATATGTATGGTTACCCTTGAGACGATCACGTCTCTTGTTTTCAAAGTTTCCTGCCTACCCGACCGCAGTTAGATGGACATACTACGCACTTACCTTAGTTGAAGACGTCGACAAACTTTCTTGTGTTGCTGCTGCAAAAAAACACGCACGAATAAATACGCTGTGATGTCTCAACTGTGGTTAAGCTGCTAATATTGGCTCAAATTTGAGTATTAG